>JAHXMU010000570.1:1728607-1755144 GCA_019455685.1 Philornis downsi
TTTTTTTTTTTTTTTTTTTTTTTCATTCATTGTTTTTTTATTGGATCTTTCTTACGAAATTTACAATATGTATTCAAATCTTAAACCTATCTTAAACTAAAGTATCCTGCCATTGCCGGATCTTGTTTTTGGCGAGAAGTACTGTTTATCACCGGACCAAGTCTAGCGCGTCCTTTCTTTTTAGCCGTATATGACCGGGAAAATTTTGAAGGTTTTGAGCGAGTGGGTTTGAGTGAGAGGATAACTTCAATACATATGACCTGTTTAATTTTTTTTATTTCCTCGGAAATGTAAGGAATGTTTAAATCTTTGTGCATGTTATCATTCCTAATATACCATGGGGCACCACAAATTTGGCGCAGTATTCTTGACTGTCTTCTCTGTAACTTATTTATGTTAGAAGCCGATGCCGTTCCCCACAATTGGATGCCGTATGTCCATATTGGCTTCAATATGGTTTTGCAGTGGAGTTGAGCCATTTTTAATTTCAATTGTATGGTTTTTGAGTCAATGTGATTTTTCCAGGTGAGACGTCGGTCTAGGTGAATACCCAAATATTTCACATGGTTATGAACGGGTATGGTACTACCGTGAATAGTGAGGGCAGGGCAATTGTTCTGTCTAAGAGAGAATGTAACCTGTATACTCTTAGTGGCATTTACTTTTATCTTCCACTTTTCGAGCCAAGATTCTAATGTGTGTATATGAGACTGCAGTTGTCTAGAAGCCATTAATGGGCAAGTGCTAGTGCTCATAAATGCAGTGTCATCAGCGAAAGTTGAGGTTTGAATTAGGGAATGAAGAGGCATGTCAGAGGTGTAGATGGTATATAGTATAGGGCCTAGTATACTGCCCTGCGGAACTCCTGCTGAAACTTTTCTTTGAGTTGAAGCGGAGTCTTTCGATTTTACTACAAAAGATCGATCCTTCAGATAGCTCTCCAGGAGCTTGTGGGTATTTGCCGGTAGAAAAGAGACTATTTTGTGAATAAGGCCTTCATGCCACACTTTATCAAAGGCTTGGGAGATGTCTATAAAGAGAGCTGAGCAATTTTTCCGATCTTCGAATGTTTTTCTGATCTGGGTTACTATACGGTGTACTTGTTCTGTCGTTCCATGACCCTTGCGAAACCCAAACTGGTGCGTGGGTATTACATGGTTTGCTTCAATATGGGGGTACAACATTTGGAGAAAGATCTTTTCAAACAGTTTAGATAAAATAGAGAGCATTTAGCATTTAGCATTGTAGTCTCCGGCTGATATAAACTTGTCACCAAGAGTAGAGAAAAAGTGTGAAAACTGGTCTTCGCTTATAACATATTTGGGAGGGCAGTATATTGAAAAAACTATTATGTTTAATCCAGTTAGTGCAACTGAAGTGGCTTGTATGTGATCAGTTTTATATTCACGTAGAGGGAAGTGCTTTACCTGATCATTAATTATTACAGCTGTTCCTCCACAAGCTCTGCCACTGGGATGTTTTGTATCGTAGGTTGAGTATCCATTTATTCGGAAGCAATTTTTTAGCGAGAAATGAGTTTCAGAGACTAAGAGAATGTCAATATCTCGGGATCTCAAGAAATACTCTACTTCATTCTTATGTTGGGTGAGTCCGTTGGCATTCCAGTAACAAATTCTTATAGAGTTCATTTTCTGGTTAATAAAACTTGAATGAACATATTCTGGTTTCGTAACATTTCTTGCATAATCCCCTGTATTTGTCATGAAATTATTCATAGTTTTTATGAGGGATTCGATTGAGGTTTCAATATTGTTTTTCTGCGGAGGAGCTTGAGGAACCTGATTTTTCAGAGATTGTGCATATATCATTTGAGTCGTCGTTGCTGAATTGGCATTTAAGACTGATGGAACTGGATTTGGGATACACCCAAACTCTGGCACTTGCAACTGAGGAGTTTCCTGCCTTCTATAAGAGAGCTTCCTCCTTAGTTCTATATACACGGGGCAACCTCTATAATTAGCTGTATGGTTTCCTCCACAGTTTCCACATTTCTTCAGACTGGGATCTGTTTTTGGTAACTTGCATTCTGAAGTTTTATGAATACTTCCGCATATCACACATACTGATGGTAATTTGCAGTAAGCTTTAGTATGCCCAAACTCCTGACAGTTTAAGCATTGAGGAGGGTCTTTGCGCGCTAGCGGTTCCTCAACTGATACTCTGCGATGAAGCAGATATCTGAGATTGTAAATTGGGTGGGGTTCATTTTTTCCTTTAATGTGGGCATAGTCAAACGCTATTTCCACCTTAAACATGGGCTGAGGAGCCTTGAACTTGTTGAGTATATTGTGAATGGATTTCACTTCGTAACCCTCATTTTCAACAGCCTCCTTTATTTCCTGCATGGGAACGTTGCTTTCAATGCCCTTGATTACAACTATTAGTCCCTTAGAGCTTTTGAGTTGGTAAGTGTAGTAATTTTTACGTTCCTGGTCAAAAAATTTGGAAACTTCACGATATTTTTCTTCTGTATATGTTTGAACTTTTGTCTCCAGCACCTTCCCCTTGCGCAGGGACACTACATGGAAACCGTCTTTTCCAACTAAATGAGATAATCTGTTTACCAGATTGTTAGAGATAGCTTCCCTTAGGAATATCGGGGGAGGTTTTTGTGCTTTCTTAGGTTGTGATTGCAAATTTTCTTCTTCTGTGGCTAAAATTGCGTAGTAATTTTGACCTCTTGGTTCAACCTGTGAGGGAGGGATGCTTCTGGAATACTTCGAGTTTGGAAGTTTTTGGCTAGACTTTGGGCTCAATTTTCTTTTCAGAATGGGAAAGTAGACGTCTATCCCAGTTTAAACCGTTTCATTTTGAGGTTTTTGTTTCGGTATAGCACCCTTCGAGGTCGATGTTGCCGGTTGAGTAGCATTCGCGAGAGTTGGCACTATATCACCGTTTGCATGAATGTTAGGTGAGATATCGGGTATACTTTTAGGCGGAACCTTAACTTGGGGCGAACTGATTGTTTGTGGAGCATGGGAATACGAAGTACTTACGGGCATACTTTTAGGCGGCAACATATTCTGTCCACTTGCCAAACTGTCATCATTGTTTGGAGAGATGTGAGCTGAGGGGGAATTCATATTGACATTAGTTTTCGCGGTTAGGAAGGCACTGTCATCTTTTTTGTTTTGGGATGCACTTTTCTGACACTCGTTTGCATTTATAGAGAGATAAGCATTTCTGCCGTTAAGACTCAGACGTCTCTCTGAGTGTGAGACACTCATATAGGCACTTTTCGCCTTAAGATATGCGAAATGTAAAGTATATTTTTTTCCAGATTTGTTGTGTCTGTAATATTATAAATTGTATGTTATTATCACTGCACTGGGGAATTTTGATTTAGCGTCTTGTGACTGAATATTTTTGGGCTAAGAGTATATAACCTTTTTTTATAATTATTTTTCTAGAGCCGATGCACTACACGTCTGTCTGCACAGAGAGAAAAACAACGATTTGTCATTTACGAATGTGGTAAAACTTATTAGTAGTGATTCAGACGTGGCCTTTTAATCCAACAAAATTTTCTTCAGCGATGAAGCTCATTTCTCGCTCCTACGTTATGTCAACAAGCAACACTGTCGCATATGAGGCTCAAAGAACCCAAAAGTGATTGTGAAAAAACCATTGAATACGAAAAAAGTGGCTGTTTGGTGCGTTTGTCATTGGGTCGAATTTTTTTGGTAAACTGCCTTAAAAGGATACACTGCTGCAACCAATCGAGAGGCGGTCACTTAAATGACATTGTATTTCGTACATAATGACGGGGTTCAAGCATTATAATGAAATAAAAATTTCATCAAATTTTACTTATTTTTGCTACTTCCCATGGGGTACATCATATACAAACTAGCCGATTTATAAAAAATGATTTGCTTTACCATAATTTTTAAACGAAAAGCAGTTAGTTTAAAACTTATTACTTATAATAATTAACTGCGAAAAGTTAAAATTTTGCTTCATTTAGTGCGCTTTAATTCATAGCATTTGCTGATAAGAACTTATCGATTTAACACGCCCCTTTCGTGCACGTTTGCACCAAATTAAATAACAATAACAAAAGCAAAATTATAGTTTTCTCTGTATTATAGAGCGGGGGCTAAATTTAGCTAAATCGGGTTTAGAAAAAGTTTAGGAACTGCAGCCCACAAACTACGTATTAAAGAGGAAAAAATGAAATTTCGATAAATCGGTAAATTTGCGTGGGTGATACCCACTTTGCTTGAATAACATCTGTATAACTGCTCTAAAGATATGAATATGAGTTGAATCGATCTATTTTCTTTTTTTTGTTTTTTTTTTTTTTTTTTTTTTTTTTTAGAAGATGCAAGAAGGGCTCTGCTTGCATGTTGATCAACGAAATAGGCAAAATTGTAAGCTATGGCAGCTTACTAGTGGTAAAAAATTGCAGAAGAATGAATGAAATAAAATGTGGGAAATGTCAGAAGGCGTATCATAATGCAGCTAATTTTTATTCTTATATATTTTAATATTAGACTATTAATATGTGAACTACTAAACCCTATTAAATTTGACTGAATTTAGTGCAGCTGAATTAAAGATATGAGGATAAGAGTATATAGTTTAATTAGGCCATTTTTATGGGAGGCGTCAGAAGACGAATGGCTAATTGATCGATCTTTTTCTAATTTTATTAGGTGCGCAACTAAGTTCCCGTTGTTTGCCAGTAGGTGGCGCCAGCTGTAAGTGCTAGTCGATTTTGCCATAACCTAAACGTTACGAACCAAGCTTAGTCATATCATAAACATACCAACTCGACAAAAATAGTGATTATCTTTTGACGTCATATTCTTTTGGTTGTGTATGATTTTGTGCACAAATAATCGTCATATGCGGGAAGTACTGATTTTCTTCTTTCAATCGAAGAAAACGGCGGCTGAAGCTCATAGAGAGATTCAAAACGTTTACGGAGATGATGCTTTAAGTAAAACAACGTGTCGAGATTGGTTCTGTCCCTGTAAAGACGGTGATTTTGATGATGTCGATCGTTCCCGTGAAGCAAGACGAAGAACCTCTCAAGACACTGAATTGACGACAGTACTTGATGGGGATCCGTGTCAAATGGAGGTAGAGATTGCTTCAGTATTGGAGTTACCCGCCAAGCTATTTTCCAGCGATTGAATGCATTGGGAATGATTCAAAAACAAGGAACTTGGGTTCGTTATAAGTTGAAACTAAGCCACGTTAAGCGTCGTTGTTTCGCCTGTGAACAACAGCTTCAGCGACAAAAAGGAATGACTTCGCTCATCGTATTGTAAGGGGTGATGAAAAATTGATTCATTACAGCAATTCAAAGAAAAAAAAGTCATGGATGCTGCCCGGTTATGCTTCTACGTCGTCGCCTCATCCGAATATTCACGCTGCGAAAGTTATGCTTTGTATTTGGTGAGACCAGGTGGCCGTTTTTTATTGCGAGCTGTTGAAACCGAGCGAAACCATCGCTAGAAATCGATATCGACTTTAATTAATGCGATTGAGCCGTCCACAATATATGGAAAGGCACGATAAAGTGACTCTTCAGCGTGACAACGCTCGGCCTCATGTAGCCAAGCTCGTTGAAACCTACCTGGAAACGCTGGAATGGAGGGTCTTATCCCATTCGCCATATTCTTCAGACATTGCGCCGTCCGATTATCACTTGTTTTGTTCGATGGCACACGGTGTGGCTGACCAGCATTTCCTCTCAAGTAATGGCTGAATTCGTGGATAGCCTCAAAATATGAACAGTTTTACCATGATGGAATACCGGCTTTATCAGAAAGATGGGAAAAAGTATTATCTAGCTATGGACAGTACTTTCATTGAACCATTTGTAAACATGATTTCATAATAATGTTGCAATTTTATACAACTTAGTTGCGCTCCTAATATTACATCAGACATTGTGAAGAAATACAGTGAATAGGAAGTACAATTCACAAATTAAAAATGAACAGGAAGAGAAACCAGGCGGTTAGATATAGACTATTTACAATCTCCAACTGCTATTTGACACAATATTAGGCTGTGTTAAGTTGCAAGAAGTTTTATAAACATGTGCGGCAATTATATGACGACAGATAGACAGACAGATTTAAGAAGTTATGAAACACACATGTTAATGTCCTTTCGTTATTGCCGTGTCACATGAAATATGCTGTCGTTGAGCTTCGCAGAATCAATTTAAATTTGTTATTTAAATATCTTCCCTGCACCATTTGTTTGTTGAGGTGTTCCTCAACGTCCGTATGGACGTGCCTAAATGTATCATAATTGCTCTAGCGCAAACAGTTTTCAACTATGTGGAGATCTATGATATCTACAAACAGGAACGCAAGATTTAAATGACCGATGCAGCAATTGAATTGTTTCTCTGACTGTATGACATGTGGCGCCGCCTTGTTGAAACCACATGCCCTCCACATTCATTTCTTCAATTGGATGCACGAAAAAACGGGTTATCATTTCAGGTCCAATGATTCCTCCAGCCCAAAATCCACACCACACAGTGACGCGTTGGGGATGCATTTGTTTCTCGTAAATCACTCGATGATTTTCCTCACCCCAAATGCGACAATTCTGCCTTTTGACGAAGCCATCAAGATGAAAGTGGGCCTCGTCACTGAAAATGATTTTATCGGCAAAATCAGCATTTTCATGTTGTCTGTTCAATACCTAATTAACGAACTCCCTTCGCTGTCCAGCTGGCTTCAGTTCCTGAGTCAATTGAACTTTGTATGTATGAAGATGCAAATCTTTCGTCAAAATTCGCTGCACAGTGGATTTGGAGACACCAATTTGCTGAGCTCGGTGTCGAATTGAGGTGGATGGAGTTTGAGCGACATCATCATGTACAGCTGCGACATTTTCGGTCGATCGACCTGGTCGAAGGTGCGTTGTTGTCTTTACATCACTAACAGACCCAGCTTTGGCAAATTTATCCATTAGTCTCTTTAGAGTTGACTCTTTTGGAGCATTATTGTGACCCCAAATTGATCGTAATTTGCTAACTGTAGCCGCAAAACTTTCACCATTTTGGTAAAACAATTTCACAATGAGAATGCGTTGTTCACTCGTGTAGCGCTCCATTTTTACTAACCTCGTACCTTCTACTAGCAAATAATAACAATTGTTCAAATGTCAAACAATGACACTTCGAATGGCGCCAAATTTAAATCTTTCATTCTTCTTGGGACACCCTTATAAAGAACATCATTTTTCGGAAATCAACTAACAAAGTATTGTAGAAGACTTAAGGCCTAACAATAATGTTCTTTTTATACCTTCCCCTGAAGGAATGAAGGTATGCATCAGTAAGACCTGTAATCGATAACCGAGATAATTTTATTCTTCTTCTAGATAAGAAAATATTTGTGGATGTTTCATGGAAATTTATCAGTTTTTTTATGTATCTGTGGTTGTTAAAAAAAAAACGACGTGTATGTAATTTTGATTTTTTTAATGCCACAGAATTTAGTAGTAAAATTTCGATGGCCGAGGACATAAAAATTTTTCCGGCGTGGAAAGTCTTTGACAGCGAACTCAATGTATATTGCATGAGAGGCCTACTAAAAGTCCAGTGCAAAGACAAGGTTTTTGAAGCACGCGATAAAACATCGTGCACCCAATTAGAAAACGATTGCATTGGACAAATTTCATTTAATTTCAACCCCATATGCAATGAAAATTTTTATGTCAATTATCGCTAGTTTCCCAAATATTTACGTTTGCTTAAAAAGAACGAAAAATATATGATTTTGATCTTATTAATGCCGTCAAATTAATAATCGATAAAAAATAGTCATCAATTATTGTTAAATTTTTATAAACATAAATGTGAACCTTTAATAACATTTTATTCTTGGTAATGGCAGAGTAAATTTATAAACAATTAAAACATTTTCCATATGTTGACAAGCGATTATTGAAAATCAATATATAAAATATGTTCATGACATTTTGAATTTTCTCAGAACGTAATTCTCGTTTTTGGGCGAAAAATTTGTAAACAGGAAATTGGAATACTTCTCAGAATATAATCTCTTGCCTTCATAAGCATTTCGAAAATTTTACGCACATCCCATTTGGGAACTCGTTTAATTTTAATACAACAAAATATCTAACAACGATTCACCCCTTTCCTTGTGGACATAATCTGTGTGTGTGCGTAAGAACATACTCGTAATCGAATTTTCGCTTGAAAATGCTTCAGGTTACAAATAATGCCATAACTATATGAAATTTCCAATAAACAGCAATTTCAGAAATTAAATAATAATACAAAATTTAACCGGTATTTGTTATCGTTAATATTACATTATTACTTTTATATTATTACTTTTAGACAAATGTCATATATCACGTCCCATTCGAATGTCACCACATATAATAATTTGCAAATTGTATTTTATATTATTATTATTATATTTCATTTATATCATTTTATCATGATACATATGCGATATCTAATTAGATAATTAACTGTGGTAACGATATATAATAGCTTGCCCTCATACACACTTATAAACTAATATTATTTTCAATACTTTCAAACGTTTTCAAGCTGAGATCTGTCATCACAAGTAATGACGTTAAATACTTGTGCATGTATTGACGGACGTACAAATGTGAATTCGTGTAGAAAAGCCGATTAATATTAGGCGCCTTTTCCAGCCTCTCCTGTGACTGGTCGGCAAATATTTGGATTAAAACATATAATAGTTGTAAAAAGGCAACAAAGGACTGTTCAATCTAATAATAAGCCGATCAGTATTAATTAGCGCGAGATGTGGAGTTTTCATCTCCACTTTGTTTATTTTCGGGTAAATCGCATAACTATACTTTTTGTTAAAATCCTTCGTTTTTACTTCTCCTGTGACTAACAAAATGTAAATCTTTATTACTTTAACGTTTGCAAACAACAAGGAAATATATAATCTATATAAATGATTATTCATTTAGTGGTTTGAAAACCGCCGGTCTGGCAAGGCTGTCAGCTGTTAAATACCTGTCATCTGAAGTGTTATTTATTTAGCGAAAGGATTCACATTTACGAATATGGGCGTTTAACGGCCGAAGAACGCGTAAAAATAATTAAAGCTTACTACAAAAGTAGTGATTCAAAAGTAAGCATTTTTCGTGCATAACAAAATGATTATGGTCGTCATAACTCACCTACTGTGCAAGGAATTGGCAAGATTATAAAGAAATTTGAAGAGACTGGAAGCGTTACAGATATGGTAAGGCCTGTGCATCATCGCAATGTCTACACCAGCGAAAATATCGCTTCTGTTAGTGAAAGTGTGACGGATATTCCGAATTTCAATTTAGAGCGCTATTACCGACTTCTTTCGGCCCGCAATTAAAGATTATGAATTGGACGATATGTGGTTTCAACAAGACGGTGCCACGAGCTACACATCATAACCGATTTTGGATTTATTGGATACAAAATTCCCAGAAAGCGTAATTTCACGTTTTGACGACGTCAAATGTCAACAAAGACTATGCGATTTGACGCTGTTAGACTTTTTTGTAGGGCTACGTTAATGACTATATTTATGCGAATAATCTCTCAATATTGGAGCATTTGAAAACCAACATTAGTCAAGTTATCGCCGAGATATCGCCCGAAATGCGCAAAAACGTGGTCGAAAACTATCTCAAAAGGATTTACTGATGCAATCAATCCAGAGGCTCTCACTTAAAGGACATTGTATTTCGTACATAATGGCAAGGTCCAAGCATTATAATGAAACAAAAGATTTATCGAAATCATACTTTTTTTATTTAACTTTACTTTTGAAACCGAAAAATAAATAACCCAAATGTATAAAATTGTTGGCGTACTGACTCTGAATAATTAAGGGTATTCACGCGACCAGATGAAAATGTTCTAAATTATGTAATTTTTGAGACACAGTGGAGTCGAAAGTAACAAATATGACTAGAATAACAAGTACAACAAATTAGGTTAGATGAATTGACTTTCATATTACTTCATCCAAGATCGTGGTTAAGATCAACCAATGTATTGTCTGAATTAACGCATAATAAATAAAGCAAAATGATGGCTTACAGGACTTGCGTAATATATTCTACCGTATTCTTTTTAGAAATTATAGAAAAACTATTGATTTTCGTTAAATGGTTCATTTTGTATGTGTGGTTCATTTCCATTTACAGAACTAAGCCTTCTACTAAATGTTTGATGCGTTCTGAATTACATTTCATTTAGTGCATTTCAGTGGAAGCCATGACCCTTGAAATATTTATATGGATTAAATTGGATAATTTGAATGCGTGTTACTAGGGAGAAACGTTTAGCTATTAAGTTGATTTTTTTTTTTCAAACTAACATATATTATAATTAAGGATGTGCGACTAAACGGTTAACCAAACTTATTGATTGATCTATATCTCGATTAATCGAAAATTCTGATTATTCAGATCTATGATCAACCCTATAATTTGAATTTCTATTAGTTAAATTTGAGTAATTTACTTAAGATTCAAGAATTTAGTATACGGGAATACGATATAGGAAAGAAATGTCCAAGAAACATGATTTTTATGTGCCCTAAATACTGATTAAATCAATATATAAAATTTTAAATACAATAAATTCAGTTATTCAAGTTTTGATTATTTAATTGTTCGATCAATCAATTATTCATTGTTTTGATGATTAATTCGAATCCATAATTAATCCATTAAATAAATAATCGGGTCGGCTGTTTAATCAATTAATCGGTTATTCTTAATAATAATGACTACAATTTTAGTAAATGCAGTCACCAGGATAGATATAGATAAAGCGGTTAATTTGCGGGATGAATTCAGTTTCCAACTACTGCTGGAGATTACAAAAGGAAGGTTAAGTTCTGGAAAATAGATCACTTTATTAGATAAGCATCAGTGTATGTACGGCAATGCGATCCATTTTTCTTTCTTAGACTGTACTTAGGTAAACCTTAAATGTGTGTCAAATTTGATTATATAAGACGTATCGGTATTATCGGTCAGTTATTTGTGTGCTAGACAAGATAAAATTGTAGTAGGTCGATATTTTCATGTTCTGCCAATCATTATAAGCCAGCATAAACTAACATAATAGATAAATATTTAAGCTACAGCAGTCCATGAATGAAGAATTATGGAGGACAAATTGAATTCCAGGAAATCAATCAATTTGTGTGGGAGGCACCAGAGAGAGAGAGAGAGAGAGAGAGAGAGAGAAAGAGTGACACCATACGGTCCATTTATAATCCTTAACTACAAATTGACAAAACTTTGAGTTGTGACAAGTTTTAAAAAATTTCGTAGAGATTTGAGGCAGTTGTTGTGCCCATCAGCCAGCCAGATAGAAGGAAACCGCCAACGGATTTACAAATTTCATTATACATTTTGTCAAAAAGTGTTTTTACACATTTCATTCTGGCTGTTACATTTTTAGTATACAAAGAAAAAAAAAAAAAAGCAAACAACCAAATTCACTTGCATCCTACGAATGATATATGGAAAAGTTTCTCATATTCAGTGAGCTTACACGTATTCTATTTTTAGACTCACTGCACGGGACTTAAAGTTTGCGGGCAACTTCGAACGTTATGGTTTGAGAAGCATTAAGCGGATTTGTAGATTACTCAACCACTCGAAGTGTTCGTTAGACACATCGAGATGACCGCCGCTCAAATAATAACAGTTGGCTGTCTCGCGGATTGAACTCGCGATCGTGCGAACGATAGTCGTGTGATACATTTCTAACACATCATTTTTTATATACCTCCATTCCTTCTGGTGAAAGTACAAGAATAGTTTGCGTAAATATAATTTAAGAAAAATATCTACTATTTAAGCAGCGCAAAAAAGAGAAGCTTAATTTTCTAAATATGAAATTCAGTGTGGTCTATTTTAACATAAAGTGCAGTATAGTATGACCGACCGTGTCCCGATGGTTAGTATACACGACTATCGTTCGTATGATCACATGTTCAATCCCCCATATAGCCACCTATCATTATTCGAGCGACGGTCACCTCGATGTGTTTGACGAACATTTCGAGTAATCGACAAGCCTTGTGACAAACTGTGGCATTCGGAATCGCCCCGCTAATCTGTAGGTCCCCATGAGTGGGCTTAGAAATAGAATGCATGTAAGCTCACTGAATGTGAGAAGCTCTTCCATGTCTTATATAGTGCAGAAAGGTTCAGTATTTTTACATGACATTGAAGACTTTCTCTGACTATGCCAGAATGATGCAATTTTGGTCAAATATATACCGTTTTGTTCGGCATTTTGAAAGTAATTCCGTTATGCTTCTTTCATAGAATACATAGATTATTTGGTGCCACGTCTGGTCTATAAGATGCATGCATAAGAATCTCTCAACCAAGTTCCCAGAATTTCTCGCAACTCACTATGAATGTGTGTGGCCTTATGATGGAACACAATTCCTCACATTATTCAAAGCTGGACAATCCATGAAATTGTATTACCTTAACCCGTATGGCACCTATATAAGGAGCTTTTTTTTGTATTCAGCCTTTTTAACGTGCCTCCAAATGGTATTTTCTGCATTGTTTAGCCTCAGAGCAAACAAAATAGCACTTACTTCATGGCCGCTCTTAACGATTTCCATTATTTTAATGACATTCATTATTTGATATCAAAATAGCCGGAAGGCAATCGACAAAACTAAAATTGAGCACTATTGGCTATTGCAGTATCAGGGCTATATTCACCATTTACATTTTTAGCTCCTTGAATTGATTTTAGATTGGTTGAAACTTTCGCCTTTATCGAAGAAAAGCTGCAATATATTCGTATCCTCAGCCCATTTTTAATGAGCTCTCAAATAATACTGATTCAGTCAATCATGAAACAGTCTGAGTAATTCCTAATCACACCTACACAACGTGAAGTACAGATTACTAAAGTCATCTCTTGGAAAACCAATTGAGTTATTTTTGTTATATCTTACATTTACAAATTACATTGACGGCAAAATATTCACATTTTCTCTAGCTCCACATAAAGCTGGAAAATATAATTCAAGATCAAGCTTACAACTATGTCTTTTTGAAGTTACTAAACAAAAGTGTCGTAACTTCCTATTATTATGAAAGTTTAAATAATTGTGCCTTCATTGTTATGAACATAAGTGGAATTTCTCTAAGTGCAGATTCTAGAAAGATCGTTATGACCACTGCCACAATATTCAACTATCATTTATATACATATATGGCCGAAAAAAATAAGTAGTTACTTTAACGGAAAGTAAATATGGCAATTCTTTAGTATTTAAATAACTTTAATATGGTAATGCTTTTAAAAGTAAAAACAAAACTTCTCCGTTGTTTTCATTGTGAGTTAGTTTTGTTCAGGTACGATTTCAGTACTTGGTCAAAATAATAAGTACGTTGCTCAATTCCTTAATATTTTCGCAGTCTGCTGTAGGCTTTTTGAAAAGGCTGGTTATTTTTATCTTTATTCATAATTTATTAATAAATCAGCCATGGGTCGAAAAAGTCATTGTTCTCCGGAGGAGAGCAAATTTGTTTAAGACTAAGAGATTCGGTCGCTATCGGCCTATCGCGATGAATCGGCCTAAAACGCCCATCGAAACTCACGAAAGACCCAAACAAAAACTTCAAAAACAATAGATATCTGTATTGTAACGCTTGCGAAGAAGGAACCGTTTGAGTCTTCAAAGTGATTTCAGCAGAAATTGGAAATGTAATTTCATCGCGAACGGTTCGTCATAGACTACAAGAAGCACATTTACCAGGACGGATAGCCAAAAGTGTTACTTTGCTTAGACAAAAAAAATTAAAGGCTAGATTGGAGTTTGCAAGAAGCCATTCCAGTTGGTCCGGAGGAGATGGTGAAAAAAAAAAAATGGCGAAACATTTTGTGGAGCGATGAAACAAAAATTAATTTACTCGTATTTGGGTAAGGAATTCCATGTTCGCTTTACAAAGAAGACGGTCAAGCACGAGGGTGGCAATATAATGGTCTGGAGTTGTTTCCCGTAATATGGTGTCGGTCCGATATAACGAATGTTTTTTGATTAATTTCTTACTTTTTGAAAAATACTGATACTGAATTTAATTTTTGTTTTTTGTTATTGTTTTACTATTTATTTTATTTATAATGTTATAAGAAAATAAATTAGTACTTCTTTTTTTTTTTCTTTTAATTTAAATACATTTTCGTCTACGAGCCTTTAAAAAAAATATAGGCTGTACTTATTATTTTGACCATATGTGTATGTAATATCTTTCCCTCTTTATATGTAAATATAAAGTTTCTAGTATTACATTTACGATAGGAAATTATGTGTGTCCCTCTCACACCTATTATATAATCTATTGCTATCACTTTATCACCTGTTATGTAAATAAGAACATTCTAGAAATATGTTTTTATTATAAAAAAAAACATTTGTTTTAGTATTTATTTTATTTCTAATGTTGTAAGAAAAGAAATTAGTAATTGTCTTTTCTTTTAATTTAAATACATTTTATTTGCTTTTTTTCTTTTAATTTAAACACATTTTCGTCAACGAGTCTTTAAAAATTATGATTTTGATCATATTTGCATGTAATATCTTTCCCTCTTTATATGTAAATAGGAAGTTTGTAGTATTACGTTTACGATAGGAAGTTATGTTTGTCTCTCTTACACCTATTGTAAAATCTATTGCTATCACTTTTTCACCTGTTATGTAAATAAGAACATTCTAGAAGTATGTTTGTGTTAAGCAACACTATTCTGGAAATATGTTTTTATTATAAAATTATAAAAAAAAAAAAAAAAAACATTATAAAAAGACATATGTTCTCTTTTAGCATTTTCTAGTATAAGTAATTTTACTATAAATTAGCGACTTTGTGCGAATTTTAATTAATTAATAAAGTTGACGCTAAAATAGAAATACGTTACTCGATTCTAAATTCTTAATGTCCATTTTATCCAGTTTATCAGCTACTCCTTTCGTTGTGTACTACAACCATTATTTTGTACCAACCAAGCGGGACAAACAAAACACGCCTATTGTGGCTGTTCCCCTCAAAGAGTGAATGTGTGTGTTGTTTGTTGCTTCCGTAGAAATGCTATCAACGAGTGGCCTTTTATATCAAATGTTGTATTGACTCTCTCACGCTGTGACTAGAAGGGGCATTAAGCGCTCTGCGTAGTTACTATTCATTATTTCATTCATACGAATGTTTGAATAACCATGTGGGGAACTAGTTAATTACAATCATTTTTCAAATGCCTACTTTGTTTTTATTTAGCTCTTGGTATGGCTGTTATTGTAGCTATTTTATTATTTTAATTCTACAACAATTTTCTGGCCACGATATCGGTGATGTTGTTCGTGAATTTTCAGACATGCCCAGGGGATTCGAAACACAAAATGTGTACATCTGTGTAATAAACTAAATATTTACCAATGTTTATCCCTTTCATATCGATGGTTTATTTTCATACGCTCTCGGTCGCCGTTGTCTAACAAAAATCATCAACGCTTGTAATAAATATTGAAATCAAATAGTTTTGCACTCGTACGCGTCCAACCGTGAATACGGAATGCTCTGCGTCAGGAATTTGTGATACGGCTATATTTGATGTGTTTTGTGATACGGGTATACTTGATGTGTTTTGGGGGCCACAAGAGCGATTTGTTTATTTTACGCTTATGATAATGCGAAATTATTTTCCTATCAATAGGTACTCAATGGTATTTTCATAATAAATTAATAAAACGTTTATTTATGGGCTGTTTGTTTGGACTATCATATGTAGGAATTGGAAATGAATGGACAACAAACAACGGAAACATCGTCGATCTATAATAGCACTTATCCGCATATTATGTAGCAACAATTTTACTATGGAAGGAGGGTTGCGGTATGTTATTATGTTATTTACGTACTATGTTGTACAGTAACGATTTCCCAATCCAATATTTACATTCTCAAAGAGAAAAAACTCAAGCACATAAATCCCAGTGGTTGAGCGTAGACACCATGTGAATCTTGGTTAATAGATTGACGTCGAAAGAGTTACGCTCGATGCTTGTACAGAGTGTCCCAACAACATCGCAAGATTTAAATTTGACGCCATTCGAAGTGTCATTGTTTGACATTTGAACAATTGTTATTGTTTGCTAGTAGAAGGTATGAGATTAGTAAAAAAAAGCAACGCATTCTCATTGTGAAATTGTTTTACCAAAATGGTGAAAGTTTTGCGGCTACAGTTCGCAAATTGCGATCAATTTGGGGCCGCAATAATGCTCCAAAAGAATCAACTGTAAAGATATTAACGGATAAATTTGCCAAAACTGGGTATGTTAGTGATGTAAAGACAACAACGCGCCTTCGACCAGGTCGATCGACCGAAAATGTCGCAGCTGTACGTGATGATGTCGCTCAAACTCCATCCACCTCAATTCGACACCGAGCTCAGCAAATTTGTGTCTCCAATTCCACTATGCAGCGAATTTTGACGAACGATTTGCATCTTCATCCATACAAAATACAATTGACTCAGGAACTGAAGCCAGCTGGACAGCGAAGGGAGTTCGTTAATTGGGTATAGGAGAGACAACATGAAAATGCCGTTTTTGCCGATAAAATCATCTTCAGTGACGAGGCCCATTTCCATTTTGATGGCTTCGTCAATAAGCAGAATTGAACGAGAAGCAAATGCATCCTCAACGTGTCACTGTGTGGATTTTGGGCTGGAGAAATCATTGGACCTTTTTTATGAAAATGATGCATGTCAAGCGCAAACAGTCAATGGTGTTCGGTATCGTGAAATGATAACCAGTTTTTTCGTGTCTAGAATTGAAGAAATGGGTGTGGAGGGCATGTGGTTTCAAGAAGACGGCGCCACATGTCATACAGCCAGAGAAACAATTCAATTGCTGCATCAGTCATTTAAATCTTGCGCTCTTGTTGGGACACCCCTTATAAAGTGTGGTAAAAAGAAGTGTAGTATATGAGTGTAAATTGTATAGGTATATATTCTAGAAACATCATCAAAACTGCGCCTAGAACATTCAAGTACGATATATGTAACCTCTTTCCCTATTTATCTGTGGGTGGGACTTTTCTAGAATTACGTTTACGACAACAAGTTATGTTTGTTCCTCTCACTCCTATTATATAGTTTATTGTTATCTCATTTTTACTTGTTATGTAAATAAGAATATTCTAGAATTAAGTCTATGATATACAACACTATTCTGTAAATATGTTTGTCTTTGTTGCACCCATTATGTAAATATATGTTCTCTCTGAAATATTGTAGCATTTTCTAGAATAAGTAAATTTGGAATAAATAGAGCAACTTTGTACGTTTTTGGGAATTAATAAAGTTGACGTTGATGTGGAAATACGCTCCACGATACCAAAGAAGTTCATTATTTTTGCACGAAATTATTTAACATAGATTAGATATAAAAAATAAAAAAAAAGTTTTATTATGCCGCTCAATTAGAAACCCCCATATCTATTGGCAGAAAACTATACCAGTTGATTTTTACAAGCTTCTCTTGAGGCGAATTTCTCACCAGTAAAATCATTCGCCATCGACAGGACTATAAGTTAGATGGACAAGAAACTCCCTGTGGAGCTCCCTGATCTTCTGGCAGGTCACTATCGATGTGTTTGACCTGGTGTTGCACTGATGGAAGACATTTCCTTGATGTTGCCACTTACAAAATACACTTTTTACTATCAATCACCATGCGCTTCAGAATTTCGATCGCTTATGTTGCGATTCAGTTTATTTTTATATACAGGGTTATTGAAGTGGTTCCTAAAGGTTTTTATGAAATTTTTAACTTCTTGGTAATCGAAGCATTGCTTACATGATGGTCCGACTTGACAATTTCCATTATTCTGTCTACATTTTCGAAAACTGACCTTCCAGGTCGTAGTGCATTTTTGCCATTAAAGTCAAGGGGAAGAGAATCGACGAAACCAAAATTGCATACAATTGGCTGTTACAGTATCAAGACCATGTTCATTGTTCCCATTTTCTCATGTTTTCGTTTTTATAAAAGAAAAGAAAAACTATAAAATATGGTGTATTTACTCTTCACTGATATCTATCTTTGACGCACGCTCAGGCAATACTGAGTAAAAGATCTCAGTGAATTGAAACTTGGTCAATGGCAAGTAATGCAATGTGAATCATTTGAAAGGCCTCCAATCCAGCCAATATTAAAACCGATTTAGATTCTGCTCAGGGGTAGTCTGCTGCTTCGTTTACGACTGTAAAATATTAGGTGCAGAGTTTAAACAAGGTAGTGGTCGATCAACTGAGGTGTCCACGCCAGATACTGTTAAGAAAATCCACAAAATGGTATTGAATGATCGTTGGCTGAAGGTGCGTGAGCCAGCCGAAGTGATAAGCATTTGAAAAAGTATTACACATCGCACACTGACCGAATATTTAAAGATGATAAAGCCGTGCGCACAATGGGTGCCGCGCTTGCTTTCAATAGAGCAAAAACAGTGTCGTGAAGATGTTTAAGTAGAGTGTTTGGCGATGCTTCATCATTATAAAGCCGAATTTTTGCGTCGATTTATAACTATAGATGAGGCATGGGTCCACCACATGGGTCCACAAAACAGTGGAGTGGATTGGGAGAATGGTGTTCAACGAAGACGAAGACGGTTCCATTTTCAGGCAAGGTTAGGGCGTCTGTTTTTTGGAATGCTCATTGGATTATTTTTATTGATTATCTTCCGAAAGGAAAAACCATCAACAGCGTATACTATACTAAATCTACTATCGCCAGATTTAGATCCTTCGAACTATTTGCTATTTCTAAACTTGAAAAAATGGCTCGATGGTCAAAGATTTTCAACGTGATGAATATTTTAAGGAGTTTAACAATTCTTACTGTAAACATGGTAAAACAGCTATTGGATATCGCCAAAAAAAATAATTATCGAGCTAAAAGAAGTTTATGTTGAAAAAGAAATAACATTTTTGCTGACTTTTTTGTATCTTCTTTGTTAGTTCGTCTTCTTTTGGGACCGTCCTCGTACTTTCACTTGTAGAAATGAAGATATATATCATTTGTCATGGCTAAAATATAATATATAGAAGTACGCATTTGAATACCAAATCAGTTTCATTATTATTTGCCTTGATTGAGCGATGTCCGTTTGTTTGGCTGACTGCACTTCCCATACAAATTAACGGATTTTTACAAGGCTTACTTTTTCTCTGTAATTCCTAATGCTATGAGTGCAGCAATCTGAGTTTCTGGCCATTTTATTGCTTTATAATGCTTTGTTACCATTTAAGAAAGAACAAAAAATTAAATGAAATGAATAACTCATATAAACGCTTCGTTTAATGTGGAAAAAATGTAGCCCCTTAGAAGTAAGCATTTAAATCATCAAATATCTTTTGATCAAATGTGTTTTTAGCAGCCTTCGAAGCCTGTTGAGCGATATCTCCATATCTGGCTGCCTGGCTGGCTGGTAGACACGACAACTATCGTAAATATCTATGGAACTTCATATTTTGGCGCAGCCTAACATTTGGCATATCGCAGCCTGGGATTGTTCATATCCAATATAGAGTAGAGGGCTAGACGGGTACTGCTAGCACCTCCTATATAATTGACGGATTTTTGGAAATTCAATTTTTCAATCTGTAATTCCTAATGCATAAAATACATCAATGGAAGCCTTTATCCTATACATTCTTTTTTAAGCTTGATAATATTTGGAAAGATTGATATTTTGAAAGATTGGAATTTGCCACAAGTTTAGCGTTTGCTAAAATAGAGTATAAGAAGAAAACAGCATAGTCATGCCCCTCGCCAAACCTCATATAAAGGTTGGTCGTTTTTGCAAAATGCTGTCTTTTCTCTCGTAGATTTTGCAAATCCTACTAATTCTTAACGCTTAGAAAAACTTAATAAAATTTGACCAAGCAATCATTTCTTTTTTGGTACCTCCCATATGACTGTTCGATTTAATAATAGAAAAGGGATAATATTGCCACGCCCCTTATAGTGTCCTATATAAATTGACCGATTTTAGAAAATGTTATATTTTCGCCCTGTAGACGCTAACTCATAGACTCAAATCACTTAAATATTTCCCATTACATTTCATTCGTATTCTTGATAAAATTTGAAATAAACAGTTCAACCCATATATTCCTAGGTATAATTTAGAATACATCAGGGTTTGGCAAACTAAATTCCTAAAATTAAAATGGCCTGCATTTTCACACTCCTCAGGCTGATGCACACAGAAATTTGTCGATTCGGTAAAATTCAATAATTATTTTATAATTTGTTAGTAGCAGCCTTCAATCTTTTTATATCTTTAATCGAAGGAATGAAAGCCAAAAATGTAACATCCAGAAGGATGTATTTAAAGTACCAAATATCTTTTGTTTAAAAGTATTTTGTAACTTTGTTAGACTACGTCTATCTGTCTGACTGGCTGGTAAGCACGATATCTAACATGAATATTTAAGAAACTTTCTTAACCTTGGTACAGACCAATATTTTGAAAAAACGAAGAAGACGATTGCAAATGGGCTATAACGACCCATCGCTTCTCGTACCTCTCATACAAAATAACCTATTTTCCGAAATGCAAATTTTCCCTGTATCTCCCAATTTGTTAACGACAGTAACCCCAATTTTTGCCCATTCTAATTATTTGTAATGCACTGTAAAGCTTGAAAAGCTTGATTGGTTACCCTCGCCTCTTCTGGTACTTCCCATACATATGAAGATTTCAGTCAAATTTGACAAACACTGTGCATTTCATGAACTTAATTCTGGAAATAAAAATTTACCGCATTGCTCCGCCCCTTCCGGTACTTTCCTGACAAATGACAGATTTGACCTCTATATTCTGAGTTTGACATTTTTCAAGTAGTTAAACAGAATTCGGGCAAATTTGGCATGTATTATGCATTTCATAAACATAATTCCTAAATTGAAAATGGACTTCACTGCCCGGAGACTTCAGGTATCTCTCATACAAATAACCGATTTAACCTATCAATTCTTAGACTGAAATCTTTTTTGCTTCGATGTACTAAATTCACTCAAATGGTGTAATATAAGCGCTAGTTAAAGTGCAGTTTGTTTAATGAAAATGAACGATTTTGTCACACCCTTTCTGGCACTCTCTGTACAGATTAATCAATTTTCCGAAAATCTATTTTTTCTCTGCAGCTTGTGCAGAGACCGAATAGCAGCAATACCGATATTTGTCTATTGCATTGATTTCTGATGCTTGGTGTAACTTGAACAAAAGTGACTATGTAACCACGCCCTCCCCTCATACCTCCCATTCGAATAACCGATTTAACTCTTATATTCTTAGATCCATATTTTTCAATAATTTTTACTGAATTCTGTCAAATTTGCCACATTTCATGCACTTGATAAAATTAGTTTCGAGAATGAAAATTGACTGCAATGTCACTCCCTTTCTAGCATCTCCTATAAAAATTATTCCGATTTGTCGGAATCACCTTTTTTTCATGTAAATTTCAATAGTAGCTTAAATTGTTGGTAATTCTATTGCTTTATGATATTGAAACCACTTACGTAGGTTATAAATCTTTTCCTTCATTTTGCTTGAATTTGATAAGGACTCAACAATTTACCACTTAGACTCTTCTGGGGCTGATATTTCGGCACTAGTTTAATCGTACTTCTTTTATTGACTTCTTTATTACTTCTTTATTCGAAGTACAGGGTGGCGCAATAGAACGTGCATATTTAAAAAATAGATTAAAAAATAAATACAAGAGGTATGGTTAAAATAAATCTAAGGCATTGTAGAGTAATAAATCGAGTTTATTTTTTAAAAATAACATCATCTAAATAGTGACCCCCTCTACGACGGCACTCCTCTAACCGCAAACGAAAATTATTGAAAACTTTCTTCAGTAATACTGGTGTAATGGCTGCCATTTCACCACGGATATTCTCCATGAGCTGAACGATGTTTTTTAGATTAGTACTGTAGACTTTGTGTTTGAGGTATCCCCACAAAAAAAAGTCAAGAGGCGTCAAGTCCGGACTACGTGGGGGCCATGAGATATCACCTCTTTTCGAAATCAGTCTGCCAGGGAACATCTGCTTCACCACCGCCAGGGAGTCATTTGATGTGTGACAGGTAGCTCCATCTTGTTGGAACCAAGTTCTGGAATTCACTATTCTTGAACTTTCAATTTCTGGAGCTAAAAATCCGTCCAACATCTCAATATAGTGTTCCGTATTAACCGTGACGTTTTGGCCCCGCGCATTTTCGAAGAAAAAAGGACCAATTATTCCTCTTTAGGACTATGCAATGGTTTCTGGTGTTTGATTTTGGGATTTTCACTGTTCCAGTAACGACAATTTTGATGGTTTATGAACCCATTCCTAAGGAAATTAGCCTAGTCAGAGAAAAGGATATTGTCATAATTGAAAAATCGATTAAGCATTTCATTAGCAAATGCGAGCCTTGCTATGAAGTCAGACTCTTTCAATTCTTGTGTTAATTGCAGCTTATATGGATGCAGTTTAAGATCCAATGTTAAAATTCGTTGCAAACTTCGTCGCGATAATTGTAAGACAGACGATCTCTTGCGGGTCGACATTTGTGGATTTCCTCGTACTGACTCCATAACTCTCTCAACATTGTCTTCGGTTCTAGATGTTCTTGGCCGACCATTTGGTTGTGGTTTAAATGTTGAACCAGTCTTTTCAAAACGCTTTACCAATATTTTAATTAAATTAGCACTCGGAGCTTCACTAATTCGCCTTAGTTCATATTCAGCGCAACATAGTCGCCTAGTAGCAATATATGAACGAGAGTTCTCGTAAAATGCGCACACGCAAAATGCGCGACGCTTCCCGTCGAAGTGATTCATAGTGACTAAAACTCCATGAGCCCGAAATTTCTGAGACTGAAATTTCTGTATTGTTTGACATGATCGCGGTTTCGGGTTCCTGTCACCGCAATGTTCCGACAAACACTTTCGGTAATTGAAAATTTGGGCAAAAGCATCGGAAAACTGACGTCCAGAACTGATATTAAGTAGTATAATACTTTCAGCATACCTAAATAGAACATAAGGGTAAGTTCACAACATATATGAGAAGACCTCTCATAGCTTATGCATGAAATGCAAAGGGAATTTGATCCCTTTTTTGTTTGTTTGCAAAAGTAATTTAACTAAAATGTCCTTAAAAGTTCACTGCAATGCTACCAATGCTGTCCCCACACAGCGAATTTTGACACGTAACAGGATTTAACGTATTTCATTCCGCGTTCATAAATACATATGCATGAGTCTTGCAAATTTTCACGTATTTTGCACATACTTTTGTGACATTTAGTTGAAATGTGCAGCATAAGCGCCAGCACCTAAAAACTACACACAATTTGCATATCTTCATCTGTTATTTGAATAAAATCTTGTTCCGGAACATTCGTTTGTAATGCCCACAATGTTTATTCAACACCTTGTGACGATTGTAGTTTCCCGCTATTTGGTTTTTCTAAACAAACAAACCCTATTTAGGGCATAGCAGAGTAGTTTTTAGGGCAAACATTCTTATGGTCAGAATAATTTCATAACAAGGAGAAAGGTATATTTACTGAAAGGAAGCAAAGAAAAAAAGAATGTTAGAGTATTAGGTACGGGGTGGAAAGACATGTCAGCAAAGTAAAAAAGTGCTTTATGTTTGACCAGTCTGAATGTTGCATAAGGTATGGTTAAGAATAATGCGTTATTTTTTACAACAGATGGAGTTAAGTAACTGCCTCACGCGTTGTTTAAGTACGGTATTTTACGCTTGATGATATTAGAAAGGCCCGAAGGAGGTCCCGAACTAGTCGACCTAAGAAAGAGGACACAAAAATGTTGTTAAAATTTTCTTTATTTTTTCACATAGTCTCCTTCTAGATTGATACACTTTTTGCAGCGATATTCAATAGCTTCTATACCCTGCTTATAGTGAGAGTTGTAAAACTCCTTAAAATAGCCATCAACCGCAGACTCCACCTTTTCATAGTTCCCAAATGTTTTACCACCGATTAATTTTTTTAAGTTTGCAAATAAAAAAAAGTTCGAGAGACCTAAATCTGGCGAATAAGGTGCGTTGTAAAGCAATTCGAACTTTAATTAACTAATTTTTGCCATCGCAATAGTGGATGTTTTAAACTAGAGCAATGTCTTGATAAAACAACACTTTCTTCTTCCCCAAATAAGGCTTTTTTCTATAATTGCATCACCTAAACGTTGCAATACATTAGCATAATACTCGCCTTTGATGGTATTCCCTTTAAGATAATCAATAAAAATAATCTCATGCGCACCCCAAAGCTGACAAAACAGAAGCCATAACCTTCCCTGCCGAAGGAACCGATTTCACCTGCTTTGGACACGACTCTCCCATTCCAGTCCACTGCTTGAACTGTTCCTTTGTCTTTAATATGAAGTGGTGGGCCCATGTCTCATCCACGGTAACAAATCGACGCAAAAATTCGGCTTTATTGCGGGGAAATATCGCCAAAAACGCTAATGAAATATCATTACGAGACTTTATTTTCATTTTTACTCTTTTGAAAGCATACACGGCACCCATCTTGCAAACAGCTTTCTCATCTTTAAATCTTTGATCAATATACGATGTGTTGCACTTTTTGAAATACCTATAATTTCAGCTAGCTCGAGAAACTTCAGTCGATGATCATAAAATACCATTTTGTGAATTTTCTTAACCGTGTCTAGCATGGACATCTCTATTGGTCGACCACTACGGTGTTCGTCTTGGCTGCCCATACGGCCTTGTTTAAACTCTGCTACCTAATATTTTACAGTGGTAAACAAAGGAACAGACTCCCCTAGAGTAGAATCTAGCTCGGCTTTAATAATGGTTAGACTGAGACCTTTCAAATGGAAATGCGAGAGTGACCAATTTTTTCTATGTTTAAAAATTCACTGAGATTATTTGGCTCAAACAAAAACACTAAACAATGTGGCGGCTTGAAACTTAAAATATAAGTTTTATAAGGTTGCTAGTTTTCACCAACATAATTCTTTTCAAACTAGTGTCATGTCATCTAGTTTTGGACCGCGCTAGTTATTGTTTTGTGATTGATATAATCAGTTTCGACCGTCCGCCAAATGTTAATACCAGCAAAGAGAAAATATGCCATAGTTTACAGTTTTACTTCGATAAAGGCGAACACGTAAGCCAGACAGCTAAAAATATGAATGAAGTTTTTAATCCTGATACCGTAACAGCTAACAGCCGTGGATTCTCTTCCAGTAATTTTTATGCCAAAAATGCACCCAGCTCTTAAAGACTAATTGCCGAAAATGTCGAGAGAATAATGGAAATCGCATAGTTTCAAAGAGTTATTAAATAACATAATTTTGTATTCTAATATGCCATTTGGTTTTAAGTTCGGTGTAATTTTGACTAAAATTTATGGTTTGAGCATATTTGGTTAGGCAAATTGTCCCATTAAGTGTAAATTTTCTGTTCGAAACTGATATTAAATCATCAAAAAAAAAAAAAAAAAGAAGCGTTTGGAACTACATGAACAAAGCTGGACAGAAAAAGAAACTCGATATGTGGGTGCCTCCGAGCTTAATGGAAAAAAACTTCATGGACCGGATTTCCATGTGCGAATTGCTGCTGAATCTCAAAAAACTGGACCCATTTCTAAAGCGATAAAAAGCTGATGATAAAAAGTTTATCGCATATGGCAATATCAAGCCAAACGCTGGTCAAGTCAGGATTAATGGCTCAGGAAGGCTTTGCTGTGTGTTTGGTGGAATTGGCATGAATTCATCTCCTAACTAAACTCTTAATTCGGATTTGTACGGCCAACAGTTGGAGCCTCTGAAAAAAAACAGTGGCCCTAAAGGGGCCAACTTTGACCAATAAGAGAGGAATTGTGTTGCATCAGGACAACGCTAGCCCAAGTATAATACTTAGATGGCGACTCGCCAGGAGCTCTGGGACCTTGGTTGGTTGATTCTTATGCATCTCCTTTATAGTTTGGGGAACCAAAAGATTACAACCTGGCTTTGTTTATTGCGCATGATTTTGCTGGTATAAATTTCGCCTCAAGAGAATTTCGCCAATAAAATGGCAGATTTTATGGGAGAGGCACAATGGAATTACCTCCAAAATGGCAACAAGTTATCGAAAAAAAATTGCATTGCAGGATCATTCCAATTATGGTAAATAAAGCCTACAACATTTTGCAAAGACCACCGATTTATATTTACCACATTTTCTCAAATGAAATTTTGTTCTTTGTGGACTGATAAAAAAAAGATAAGCAATTTATCGAAAAAAACGCGTTCATTGATTAATAGATTACGCAATTTGAAAATTTATTTCTTAGAATAATGTCTTAAATAATAATACAAAATACTAGAAATTTAAATAATACTGTCGAAATGTAAACCCTTTCAGAATTAGCAAAAAAAAAAAAAA
>JAHXMU010000570.1:1760144-1776965 GCA_019455685.1 Philornis downsi
ACCGGATATGATTTGGCGAAACATTTCGCTGCGCCAAGTTTTAAGAAATTTCATAAAAATTTACGACATCGCTCAGTCGACTTTACAACTTATGAAATGAATTCGGTGAAAAGATGATAGTTTGAATCATTGATACGGTAAAACTATAACACTCAGAAGAAAGCATTTAAAGTGAAGGTGTTTTTCGATCAAATGCGTTTCATGACATATTAGGTCTACTGAGCTATGACCGTCTATCTATATAACTGCATAAGTCTTTATGGAACTTTTCAAAACTTGGTACAGGTTAATATTTAGCCCAGATCTTAGACGGGAACTACAAATGGACTATATCGGCCAGCCCCTTCTGGTAACTTTTCATCCGTAATATTCACTTTTTTCAGCGCAAGTGAATCATCTACGTAAATCATATCATCAATCATAATCATTCGATTCTCAGAAATTCTGGTATTTATGAATTTAGTTCATTGCAATAACGACGGATAAATTACTGTATCAAATAGTTGAGCAAAATCGGCACAATAAAATTCATTACTTATAATCTACTGCACTGCAGTGTAACTCACCGGAACAAGTTTCCAATGTCTTTTAACTTACCTGGAAAAAAAGTAACAATTTGTATTAATTATTATTGTGAATAATACGCTTAAATAAGTCAGCAAATATCTTTTTAAAAAAGTTTAAGATTTACATAATAAATGGTGAACATACAGGGTGTCCGTCGGGAAGGTGTACTGCATTGTTTGTGTACAATTTTTGATTAAATGAAAGAGAATGGATTTTGTAATGATAAATGTTTTATTTAATGTCGACAATTATGTGTGGAATACAATATCAGATAAATGTCCGGCTCTGTTAGCCTCACAAATGCGAGCCCTTTTGAGCACATTTTTCATTACATTCTCACACATTTCAAGCGGTATTTCAATAATTTCATCTCGAATATTTTGTTTGAGTTGCTCAAGCGTTTCTTGGTTTGTTTGCATAAACCTTCCTTTTCAGATATCCTTACAAAAAGAAGTCCGAAGCAATCAAATCAGGCGACAGTGGAGGCCAATCAACATCAGCATTTCTTGAAATAACTTGTTGTGGAAAGAGGTCTCGCAGTAATTCCATCGCAATCCTGGCTGTATGCTCTGTGGCACCGTCTTGTTGATACCACATGTTAATCAAGCCCAAAGCATGCAGTTGTGGCGTTAAAAAGTTTTCAATCATATCACGATATCACTCCCCATTGACAGTTACCGTTACTCCGTTTTCAGTTTTAAAGAATGGTCTTGTGGAAGAAGCTTTTGTATCAATTGAATCTTAAATGGTAATAAATGCAAATCCTTGTGCAAAATTGTGGCTAAAATTGTTCGTTGAAGACCAAGCTCCTGAGACCGGCGTCGAATTCAAGTTGGTGGTTTTTGTTTTTTTTAACAATTTCTTGAGCAGCAGTAATGTTTTCAGCCGATCGTGCAGTACGTTGTGATCCATACCTGGCCCTATCAGCTACAGAATATCTTTCTTCGAAATCATTCACTACACGACAAACAGTGCGTCTTGTTGGCACGTTGTTTCTCCCAAAAATGTCACTTCAAAAATTTCTCATCGTCACAGTAATCGATGGTTGATCTTGATAAAATATTTTAATGATTAAAACACGTTGGTTTATCGAATATTTTTCCATATTAAATTTGCCACGTCTCTACTTCACGACAGCCAAATATGAACTATCAAGACTAATGTTTACCAAAATGGCAAAACAAAGTAGTATACCTGCCCACTGACACCCTGTATTAGATGTACATATTTTTTTAACGACGAAACGATCAATGTTCTTTTCAGATTTGCATTAAGATTACTAACTTTCGCAGTTTTTATTGTTTGACAGTGGAAAACCTCACAGGTTGTCCTTGAACACGTTTACGCCTCCCACAAATTTGAAGTGTGATATGTATTGTGGTTTGGAAATATAAGTGGCCCATACCATTTTATAAATGAAAATGCTTTTGAAGTCACGCCATACATCACGTGAAGCAATCAGTTTATTGAGAGAAATGTCTATTGATAGCGTAACATCCAGAAATGGCAAAGAGAACTGATCAGTTTCTAAAATAAAGTTAAATTAATCATTCATAAAGCTTTGATTTCGATGAAACTTTTATTTCATTATAATGCTTGCACCTTGCCATTATATACGAAATATAATGTAATTTAAATGACCGCCTCTTGATTGGTTGCAGCAATGGATCCCTTTAAGGTAGTTTACTAAAAAATACGACCCAATGACAAACGCACCAAACAGCCGCTTTTTTGTATTCAATGGCTTTTCCACAATCACTTTTGGGTTCTTCGAGCCTCATATGCGACAGTGTTGCTTGTTGACGTAACCACCGAGCGAGAAATGAGCTTCATCTTGATACATATGAAGGTGTAGGAATTTTTGAAACGCATTTTCAGGAAATTATAAATGAATTGTTTACAACAACATTAACGGAAAGAGATCCAGATCCTCTTATAATTTTATCTAAGACAGAATTTCACCAGAACAGGTTACGGCATCAATTTGGCTGTTTTTTATTGGGGTGGATTTACTTTAAACTACATTTAAGGCATCCAACCGCTAATTTTGAAACCAATTGTTAATAAATGATGTAGCCTTCAGTAGCACTGAAAGAAAAAAGTCTCGAATTGCTAAATTACAAAGACGTGATTTTCCGCTATGACGACACGAGGCCTAAATTCGGCAAAGAATATTGGCGCTTGGATTTGGGGTAAACCACACCCGCTTTATAGAGCTATTCAATAGAAATGTTATTCATTTCGGAAATGTAAAATTTATTTGATGGAAAATTTTTCAATGTAGATGAGGACCCAAAACCCAAGTTTTTCTAATATTTTTTTGGGAAGAATCAATAAATCTTCTAGTAAAGTAATTCTTCAATAAATGAATAACAGCACAAAGTCTTTGAGCAAAAAAAACTTATTTATTTAAATAAATGGTTTAAGTAATAAATTTAAATTATAAAATTTTTAATTTAAATTAATTAAATTAATTAATTAATTAATTAATTAATTTAAATTATAAAATTTTTAATTTAAATTTATTGAAATTACTTTCTTGCCAACTAAATTGATTTTATTAACTATCATTTGTGTGGCTCCAAACTAAAAAATACTGTTCTCTTCTCAATCTTTACTAAGCACATTACAACTCATTTCTGCTATCATTGAATTTAATCCATTTTTCGTTCCGGACACTCTAATTGAAGTACAAAAACAATAACGAAAAAATCAATACTCTCAACTGGATTGGTTATATTGTGTTTCACGTCTCCTCATTGCTCGTTTCTTTCTATTGTTCATACTTGAGGTTTATTATTTTCAGTTTTCATTATTTTCTTTATTTTTTTTTTCCTTTTCATTTGTATTCCCATTCTTTTGTAATCGTTGTTTTATGTTTTATTTTTGTTCCTTTGTAAAATAAATAGAACAATATTTTTCTTCAATTTCATATGGCTTTTGTGTCCTTTTTATTTTGTGTAATTTTTTTTTTTTTTTTTTGACATCTGGTGGTGACTGTAGTGAAAATTTTGATTAAGGAAATTCCAAATGCTGCAGACAGAACTTTACCTAAGGTGGTAACAACGAACATTGTAGGCAAATGGGAAAACGCCTCCAAAGGTAGATTTAACAATTTGAATGTTTCACTTACAGGATGCCAGTGACATCAAACAAAATGTTGACTGGTAAAGCAAGTACAGGTAAAATCGTGGCGGAAATTAGTCAAGTTAATTATAGATTACAATAATGGCTTTAAGATGATAGAATTGAAGGAATCATCAGAAGGTAGCTTATGAACGTAATAAAAAGAAACGGATACCTTTAAAAGGTTACATCAAATGAAATGACTTTGCAGAACTATTGTCAGTTAGAAGTTGTCTGTTTTATTAAATGCATTTTATTTATGTTTTGCCCTTTTGGCAGTGCGATTGCTTGCAAATCTTACTGTATACACAATTTTGTCAATAGATAATTCGTCAAGTAAATCCTTCTTTGCCTCTCACATAAAGAATCATCCAAGACAGTTTCTTGCTTACGATTGCTTACAATAACAAAATATTGATTGCAAAAAGTATTTGATTTCTCTAAAAGGGAAAAGGCCGCGTATGTATGACGCACAATATTAGACAAATATTTGCCAAGTATTTCTCGTCACGCTTCCGTTTAATTGTGAAAACTGTTGATAACCACAACAATATCCACTTCTTCCAGTCCATATAGATATATTCGATATTCATGAGTAGACAAAGTCCAAAGGAACCCAATCCCGTAATGTTAACACCAACTGACAACTCTTACTAAGGCTTCACCCGAACGAATTAAGGTATACGATATAGCATATGATATGACAAAAAAGCGAAAACAAAGTTTAGTCCACTATATTGTTGATAAAATCCAACAAAAAATTATCTTTTTGCGAAGATACAAAGTGATGCTTTCATCGCATATGTACTCAGTGATATTTCAAAAACTAAAAGCTGAAAAGGAAGTATCAAACATCTTTCGATAATATATATTTCACCATTTGTTTAGGTCGATTGAGTAATTTTTGTCAGTCTGGCTGACTGGACAATCAGCTGTCCGGATGGTAGACACAACGACTGCTGTAAATCTCTATAAAACTTCTTGAAACTTGTACAGGGTGACGCATAAGTAACGTTAAGATTTAATCAGTGAATACATTTTTTGTTATAGTCTTTTTTTCTTCTCTCTGCGGAATTAACTAAATAATAGTTGGGAAATTTATGATGGAAAGGCTCAGCACAGAACAAAGAACCAAAGTTGTTCAATTTTTCTTTGAAAATCAGCACTCGATTATTCAGATCATATCGAAATTTCTTTCATGTTCGAAATGTTCCTAGCGCTCCAACAATTTACCGATTGGTTCAGAGTTTTGGGCAACAAGGGGCTGTCGGTGACCTTCCACGTGCTGGAAGATCTCGTTCAGTTCAAAATGAATGAAGTGAAGCGAATGCAAGCAAGTATTGAGAAAACCCCGAAACTTCCACCAGGCGACTTTCTCAGCAGTTAGAGATGTCTAGGCGGTATTTGCAAAGAATTTTACATATTTTACATCTTTTCCCATATAAGATGCAATTCGTTCACGAGTAAAAAACAAATGATGCACAAGAACGCATTCAATATAGTCACCGTTAACGTTACTTATGCGCCACCCTTTATTACGTTATTCATTTTTCGGTTTCTAAAGTAAAGTTAAATACAACAAACATAAAGCTTAGATTCCGAAATGAAATTGACGTAACCACTGAGTGAGAAATGAGCTTCATCGCTGAAGAAAATTTGGTTAGAAAAATCATCATTGGAAGTCTGTTACTGTAGCACCCAATTAGCATATCTACGGCGTTTTGAACTGTCAGTCGGCTTTAGGTTTTGCATGAGTAGGACTATATGTGGATGGAGGTGCAAATCCAAATGCAAAATACGCCATAATGAACCATAAGATAGGCCCAATTGCTGGGAACGTCGTGAAATCGGAAAATTCAGAAGCGATATTTTCGGCAGTGCATACTTTGCTATGATGCAAAGGCCTGGCCACATCTGTAACTTTTTCAGTTTAAATTTTAAATTTCTTTATAATCTAGCCAATTCCTTGCACAATTGGTCGATTATGACGACCATAACCACTACGCAATGCACAAAAATTGCTTACGTTTGAATCACCACTTTTGTAGAAAGTTTTAACTATTCTTAGTCGTTCTTCGGTTGTTAAACGACCCATATTCGTAAATGGCAAAACTTTCACTAAATAATTCGCTAAATTTCACTAAATAATAATTAAGATGGTAGGTATTTAACAGCCTTGCCAAACCAGCGGTTTTGAAACCACTTAATGGATAAACCTGTAGCTGTAGTAGCAGTGGAATACTCTTTAGTGGATTATCGTTTATGCAACGGCAATTACTGTTTAAGAGGACTTTATAAATAAATTCATTTGTTAGCTATAAGACCAGTAAGTTGAACTGACTTATATAGGTATGTACCTCCACCCAACAAGATTTTGCTTTGGTGCTGCCTTTGCTTTGGTTAGCAAGAGGAGACGCGTTAAATCAGTAGGTTTTTATCCTGACATCTTCTGAATTAAAACGCAATAAAAGAGGTAAAATTATAACTTTCTGAAGTCCCCGGCTTAGAAATAGTAGGACTTTTAGGCTTTTATTTCTAAGCAGAATAAGACAGATTTTTCCTAAATCGGCCAGTTTGTATGTATATTTAGTACCCTTAGAGATGTGCCAAACCATTCCATTTTTACACGCAGAACTAAGTTTGCTAAATGTTCAACCTGTACAATATTATAATGAATTCAGTGCAATTGGATGAAATACAACTTTAGAAAAATGCAGGTAAAATTGTTTAGTCTATATGGGATTTACCAGAAAGGCCTTTTTTCAAATTTTATGGTAAAAAATAGATTTCTGTAAATCGGTCAAATTGTCTGGGAGGTACCAAAAGGTATGGACGATGTTCCTCGTTTTTATTTTTAGCATTTGTTCTTAATGTATGTCATATTTGATTCATTTCAATATAACTATTTCCAAGATATGAATGTAAGAATATATAGGAGGTCCCAGAATGGGAGTGGTTACAAATGAATTTTTCAAGATTTACGGAGAATTATAAATCAATATATTGGATAGAAAACCGAGGTCATAACAGCGTAAATGTGAAAATTAAAGGTCAATCAAAAAGAAAGAAAGAAAGTTTATAGAGAATTATAAATCGATGTATTGGACAAAAAGAAAACCGGGCTTACTACAGCCTACTGATTAGAAACTGCAGAGGAAAGGTATAATTTCGGAAAATCAGCAATTTATATGGAAAGTAATGGCAGGATTGTAGCAAGATCGTATTTTTCAATTATAAAATCTTACTTTTGCAAATGCTCTGCGTGCACCAAATTTAGCCAAGTTAAGTGTAGCCGTGAATCTAAGAATATATGGGTTAAATGGGTTATTTGTATGGGCGGTACCGGAAGCAGCGTGGCCACTTCCTGGATTTTTGAAATTCTGCTGAGAAATAGAGGCCAATAAAATCGACAAAAACTTGCTGCACTCCAGTCTACAACTTTGGCATTGCAGGCAAAAAACCAGATTGTGGAAATTTGGTCAATTAGTAAAGTGGTACCAGAACGGGTGGGATTAATCTGGCCAAATATTAGGTTGTTTCAAAAAGTTTCATGAATATTTAAGACAGTTATCGTGTCCACCACCCAGCTAATCAAACAGATAGATGGACATCGCTCAATCAACTTAAAAAATCATGAAACACATTTGGCCAAAAGATACTTGATACCTTAGACTCTTCCTTCTTGATATTATATATCAAACGATATATATCTTCATTCCTTAGGGCAAAGGTATAGCAAAAAATATTGAACTCGTAACAAATTATGTGTACGAGTATGCATATCATTCTTATAATGAGTTTAACAACCTCTGAAAATAAGCACAACTTTCGTTCTCCTAGAAATAATTAACTTTGACAAATTGCAAACATTTCAATTATACTTCACTCTATCTATCCCAATGTTTGCTAATGATGACCAAAAACAATTATCAGTGATCAACTAGAAAATTAATGACGATATAAAAACTAAATAAATCCAGTTATAAACGAAAAACGAATATCATAATCCGCCCTTGCAAAGGAAAAAATTGAACCGTGTCTAATGATTGTTGGCTAAGTATAAACTCGCAGGACCATCAGATCCTCACGAAAATGGCAACAAGATAAATAGTCAAATGCCGGATACTTGAAAGGACCCCATCATGAGCGTAACGTAGAGTCAACTGCACAACTATCTTATCCTACGGAAGCAGTTGTTATATAAATGTGCTTATAAATTTATATATTCCGTAGGTGTAAATGTGTTGCACAGACACTAACAAACCACAATGTTCTAATGTAATAATTGCGGTTAAAGATGTCATTATGTCAGTTGAAGTACTACAAATGTATGCAAAACTGCACTGCATTCAAGCGTAATATTTTCTTATGTTTGCAGTCGTTATCTGCAAAAGTGTGAACGTCCGTATAAGTGTGGCTGTAATATAATATGCAAATGTGTACTCGTATTGTCAAGACATTACATCTACGTAGTTTTCTATTCTTCCTGATATCACAATTCGCACAGTGTCACAAGAGATGCATGAAAACAGGAAATACTTATATGAATAAACATATTTTTTTTTTTTGAATTAATAACTTTAGTATTATTTTTAAATTTGCTATAGCAGAAGGAAAAAAAATCGCTAATTAGTTTTTGATATCTGCAAAAACAGTATTGTTTTGTCGATTTCCACGAAAATTTGACGTGACGTAAGACAAATCTTATTATTGAATTTTGATAAATTGAACAAACTTTAGCACCTAAATCGGAAGTGGGAAAAAAAAATCAAATTTTGGAGAAAAATGAGAAATTGAGTTCTATTTTTAGGGTTTTTTCAGGTTTGTCTTAAAGTAAAAGAACCAACAGTAAAGAACCCATATGATTCTAATGAGGTATAGCTTAACATAGAAGATATAGTGAAAATAAATATATACAAGGCTTCAGAAATATGAATCTTCCATTGTAACGCGTTTTCCATTTTTCGGTTTTAAAAGTAAAGCTAAATAAAACACAAAATAAGGCTATGATTTCGATGGAACTTTGATTTCAATATAATGCTTGGACTTTGCCTTGCATGCTAACAGAATGACCGTCTGTGGATTGGTTGCAGCAGTGGATCTTTTTGAGGTAATTTTTGACCACTTTTTTGCACATTTCAGGTGGTATATCGGCGATAACTTGACGAACGTTGGTTTTCAAATGCTCCAACGTTTGGGGTTTATCTGCGTAAACATGGTTTTTGACGTAGGCCCACAAAAAAAACGTCTAACGGCATCAAATCGCATGATCTTGAGGTCGCCAAAACGAGAAATTAAGCTTTCTGGAATCATCTCATGCAATGCAAATATGGTGTACAAGAGTTTAAACGAGGCCGTACGAGCTGCCTAGACGAACGCTGTAGCAATCGACCAATTGAGGTGTCTACGCCACTCCAGACACGGTTAAGAAAATCCACAACATGGATCGGTCGTGTTGTGTAGCTCTTGGCTTCGTGAAATCACATATAGTCCAGTTCATAATCTTCAATAGCAGGCCAAAAAATTGGTTATTATACGATATAGCACTCTGAATTGACGCCAACGGTTGCTCATGTGTCATTTTCAGAAAAACATGCAATGGCTTTCTACAATCACTTCTGGGCAATTTTATGCGACAATTTAGCTTTTTGCCGAATGAGCTACACCGCTGAAGAAGATTTTGTTCGAAAAATCAGCATTCAAAACTTGTTGCTATAGTATTCAATCAGCATATTTACGGTATTATAAATGGTCAGCCGGCTTTTATTGTTGCGTGAGTTGAACTCTATGTGGATGAAGGGGCAAATCCAAATGCAAAATACACTATAATGAGCCGTAATATACGCTCAATTGCTGAGAGCGAGGTGGAATTTACAAATTCAGGTTCTCCGTTACACTTTCATTAACAGAAGCGATATTTTCCGCACTGCATACATTTCAGTGATGCACATTCCTGACCACATCTATAGCGCTTCCAATCTCTTAAAATGTCTTTATAATCTTACCAGTTCCTTATACAGTAGGTCGATTATGACGACCACCCCGTGGTGCTGGAAAAGTGTCCACGTTTGAATAACAACTTTCGTTGTAAGCTTTAACTATTTTTACGTGTTCTTCGCTTGTTAAACAATCGATATTCGTAAATAGCACTAAATACATAACACTTCAGATAACAGGTATTTAACAGCTGACAGTCTTGCCAGACCGACGGTTTTGAAATCATTAAATGGATAAACCCTTATAATTGCAATAGGATTTCAAAAAGGGAGATCGGAAAAAAGAGAAAATACGCCACATTTTACAGTTTTCTTTCGATGAAGGCCAAAATGTAACCAAGGCTGCTGAAATATGAATGCGGTAACAGCAAATCAAGCGCAATTTCGGTTTCGACAATACCGTTCCAGTAGTTTTGATGCCAAATATGTACAACGCTATGAAGCGCCAATTGTCCAAAATGTCAATATAAGAATGGAAATCGTTAAGTCCATGACGGTCGGAATACGGTTTCGATTGCCCAGAAGCTTAACCTTTGACAAGTACAGCCTGAAACCACTAGAATACGGCTGAATGCAAAAATATGTTCGATGCAAACTTTATTGTCCGAAAATTGAGCCATTTGTGGATGGCGGATGATGACTAATGATGAAAAATGGTTTACGTACTGCAACGTCAATTGGAAACGGTTTTCGTCTAATCACGGTAAGTCACTGCAAACGGTGGCCAAGCGACGAATAGTGATCAGATAAATTTTACAGTGTGTATGGCGGGATTAGCAGGAAATCGATTATTATTAACTGATCCCGTGCAGTCTAACCCTCAAATCTGACCTACGCTATCAACTATTGGTTAGTCTGAAGGAAGTGAGCATCCATAAACTGCCATCTTCGGCCGATAGGAGGGGAAATGTGTTCCGTCAAGACAACGTCAAGCCACACATATCGAGATTGAATTGACAGAAGTGCGGGGTGCTTGGTTGAGAATTTCTTATGCATCCACCTTATAGACCATGCGAATGATGGTGCTGGTGAAGAATTCGACTCAAAAGAAGCTGGTTGAAACCGACTGTCTCAGTTTTTCTGCCAGTAGTCGTTAGTGTTTCCATGGAAGAGAAATAATGAAATTGCATTAAAAATGAAAACAACTTATGAAGCAAAACTGGGCATAATTAATCCATGTCAAATTATTTTAGCTATGTTTAGCTTTTAAAATCACTTAAAAATAATGTTTTTTACAACTTATACTGCCTCAATATTTAAAAATAAAAATAAAACGTTGGCGCAAATTTTTCGAGCTGAGACAGATGAAATAAATTTGGCATCATTCGAGTGACGAATCATAAATAAGAATGAAAGAAATTATGCGTTATGTGAGCACAACGTTTCGACTCCTCATTTTTCATTCAGTTTTCACCATCTTATAAAGTAAATTATTATGGCTGCCCCCAATTTTTATGAAATTCTGTTCTGAAATATTGATTTTGCTGGTGTTTACATAGGTATATATAGTTATATATAAATATCATGATATATAGATATTAAAACCCATGCCGTTTTTATACCTTCTTCCAAAGAAACTAAGTGTGATCTACGTATATCTTGATACAGCAACAACATAACATCCAAGAGAAGGCATTTAAAGTACCAAGTATTTTTTGACCAAATGTGTTTCATGACTTTTTAAACTAGTTGAAGTATATCCAACTGACTGGCTGGTGGACACCACATCTGAGTAATTCTCTAAGGAACTTCTTAAAGCTTTGCTCAGTATAATACTTTGCTTGACTGTAGCCAGAAAAATTTTGAAATCATTAATGTCCGTGGTGGCAGTATCATACAAATGGCCTATTTAATCCGAACATATTAGGTGCACACATTAGTTCCCGCTGTTTGCCAACATATGACGCTATCTGTAAGTGCTAGTTGGTTCTACCATAACCTAAATGTTACGAGCCCAACTTAGGCATATGGTAAACATACCATATCTACACAATAGTGATTTTCTTTTCACGTTATATCCTTTTGGTTGTGTAAATATGTATGATTTCGTGCAAAATAATCGTCATATGCGGGAAGTATTGATTTTCTTCTTTCAATCGAAGAAAACGGCAGCTGAAGCTCATCGAGAGCTTCAAAATGTTTACGAAGATGCTGCTTTAAATGAAACAACGTGTGGAGATTAGTTTCGTCGCTTTAAAGATGTTGATTTTGATGTCGACCACCGTTCGTGTGAAGGAAAACGAAAAACCTTCGAAGACATTTAATTGACGGCCTTGCTTGATGGAAATTCGTGTTAAACGCAGGTGGAGCTTGCTTCAGAGCGATTGCATGCGTTGGGAATGATTCAAAAGCAAGAACTTGGTTTCCTCATTAGTTGAAGTCAAAGGACGTTGAGCGTCGTTTTTTCGCCTGTGAACAACTGCTTCAGCGACATAAAAGGAAGGGTTTTCTTCCTAGTATTGTAACGGGTGCTAAAAAATAAATTCATTACAGCAATTCAAAGAAAAGAAAGTCATGAGGGCTGGCCGGTCATGCTTCTATGTCGTCGCCTTGGGCAAATATTTGCACTGCAAAGATTATGCACTGTATTTGGTAGGACCAGATCGATGTTATTTATTACGAGCTGTTGAAATCAAGTGAAACTATTGCTGACGATCGGTATCGAAAAGGCACAAAAAAGTGATTTTTCAGCAAGGCAACGATCGACCTCAGGCGACCAAGGCCATTAAAATCTACTTGGCAACGCTGAAATGGGAAGTCTTATCCCATTCGACGTATTCTCCAGATATTGATCAGCCCGATTATCACTTGTTTCATTCCACTCATATGAGGACATCAAGAAACGAATAGATTCGAGGATAGCCACAAAAGATGATCAGTTTTATCGTGAAGGAATTCGAGATTTGCCAGAAAGATGGGAAAAATGAGTAGCTAGCGATGAGCAATACTTTCGAAACCATTTGTAACATGTTTTCATAATGAAGTTGAATTAAAAAAAAAAAAAAAAACAGGAAGGACTTAGATGAGCACCTAAAATTTAAGTTAATATCCTTGAAGAAGTTGTAAGGAATTCAATCATATGTTTGTCGCTCGTTGTGCCTTTCATAAATTTAATTTGGAACAATGTTCATGTCTTTTGTTTATGTAGTTTTACAAAATTCTGTTAAATTTGATACATGACAAGCGTTTGCTAATGTAGCGTCCGAAAATTAAAATGTACATCATTGTCATATCCCCTCTGGTACCTCCCATATAAATTAGCCTATTTCTCAAATTTCTATTTCATTCATGATTGGATGTCTCAAATTCAAACTTTCCTTTTTAATTCATGACTAGCAGTCTGAAATTTAAACTCTCCTTTGTAACTCATATTTGGCTGTCTCCAGGACCGTACAATTTTCGACCATTGGAGTAACTAAGAATATGTTATAAAACTTGAAAAATTCATCAAGTGGTCGGGCGCCTTCTAATACCCCCCATACAAACACCTGAGATAACCTGTACATTCTTGGCTTCATATCAAGCACCTGTATTTATCTCGACTAAATTTAGCGCATATCATACGTTTATTACACGTCATTCTGAGAACGAAAATGGAATTCATCGCCACAGCTGTACTATTATCTACCATAGAAATTGAACGGTTTATGGAAATTTACCTTATCTGCTGCAATTCTTATGCAGATCACGTTCGAGTGAAGATGTATGTCAGTCAGTTCAACTGATTGATTTTTCTGTACTTTTTTCTCATAAAATTAGTTGTCACCCTAATACTACTTGAAGTAGAACAAACATTTAAATATTACCTATCACATAAGTCCAACTTATCGCTACTGTTGTGTGTGGCAGAAATACCAGGCATGCTTAAGTCCCACCATTTCCGTCTGCAGTGAGAGAAAAACTTAGTTTGTTATAACACAAACCGGTTAGAAAAGGAATTGAATTATGGGTTTAAATGTGTACACAAAGACTGCATTGCACGGCGAAAGAAAAGACACAACAGAGATTAAATGTTTTGCAAGTTTCTACATTATTCTAATTTTTATTGAAAAAAATAAATAATATTTGTTAGTAAAATCCTATTCTTAATCTGGTTTAGGAAACTAGATCATAAAATGTTAAGTAGCCATTAAAATCAAAATTAGGTATTAAGTGGATTAAATATATAAACGAGGTGTGGTCAAATGTAACCGCTATTTTCAATTTTGTTCAAAAAGTATTTATTTATTCATCAATTTCTATTTTATTTCCTTTAAAGTAGTCCCCCTTTAGATATAATACATTTGTGCCAGCGTTTCTTCTAATCCTCGAAACACTTCTGAATCACTCTTTTTGGTATCGCCAACAACTCTTGTTTCGATTTTTCTTTTATGTCCTCAATCGTCGCAAAACGCTTTCCTTTCATCGGTGTCTTCAGTTTTGGGAAGAGGAAAAAGTTGGCGGGGGCCAAGTCCGGTGAATACGGTGGCTGAGGCATGATTGCGGTTTTGTTTTTGACCAAAAACTCACGGACAAGCGTCGATGTGTGAGCTGGTGCTTTATCATGGTGCAAAATCCGTGATTGGGTTTTCCACAATTCTGTGCGTTTCTGACGAATTGCTTCGCGCAAACGGGGCATAACCTCAAGGTAGTATTTCTTATTGACCGTACGATTTTGTGGCAAGAATTCATGATGCTCTACGCCATTGCAATCGAAGAAAACAGTGAGCAAAACTTTCACATTTGACAGAACTTGACGTGGTTTTTTCGGTCGTGGACGACCGTCTCTTCTAGACGCTTCCATTGGGATGATTGGGCTTTGGTTTCAATGTTATAGCCATACACCCATGATTCGTCACCAGTTGTGACCTTTTTGAGGAAATATGGATCGTCGTTGACGACGTTCAACAGCTCCAGAGCGATGTCCATGCGACGCTGCCGCACGTTTCATGCCTAAAACTTGCTTGGCATGAGCCGAACGATATTTAATAGTGATTCGACGATTATCCAAAATCATTTTCTTCACTGCTTTAATGTTTTCATCGGTTGTTGACGTGCTCGGGCGACCAGGACGAGCATCGTCATTGACATCTTCTTGGACTTCCTTAAACCGTTTATACCACAAGTAAACGTGTGTTCTGCTCATAGTATGCTCGCCAAACGCCATAGTCAGCATTTCAAATGTCCCCTTGCACATTTAATTTCATTTTTTACACAAAACTTAATATAGTTTCTTTGATCCATTTTTTCGAATAGTAAAAAATCGAAGAGCACACCAAAACACGACAAACCATTTTTATCTGTCAAAAACAAACTGTCAATCCAAAATGGCTGATATTGCCAACATATATAACAGACATGTGTACCAACATAACAGAAAAAAGATGCGAAAATCGAACATACGTGTATGTAACTCACGAAATTTGGAAATAAGGGTTATTTTTTGGTCACACCTCGTATATACATATATAAGAGATATGCAGCCTAACTTCTAATTTATTCAAAAAGAAATGAAGGTGTATTTCATTTAATATGGTATGAAGGTAATATCCTGACGAAAGCGTTTAAAATATCACGTACATTCTGGCTGATGCATATGATAACAGTGGTAAATCCTAATGAAACTTCTTAAAACTTTGCGCGTACTAATAATTTTGCAGATCACAGCTAGGGTATACAGAAGGGCTAAGTCAGTCCACTCCTTTTGACACCTGCTCAAAAAATCGACAAATTTCTCCAGCTTAAATTTTTCCCAGTAAATGCTATTTCATGGACTGCAACAACATTTTTGCTCATTGTATTGCTTTGTATAAACTGGCAAAATTTGGTAAAAATGGACTAAGTAACCTTATCTTTTCCCTGTGAACCCTAAAGTGTAGGCTACAGCAACTTAAATAATTGTCAATAGTTTTCAATGTAATGCTTGATAAAATGTAGACAATCGATTTGATAACTCCGTTATTTCTCGCATCTTCCAAACAAATTACCTAATTTAACAGTTGTACTCCTAGATTCATATCTTTCATTCAACTGTGTTAAATGCAGTATTCAGAGCATTTTTTAACAAGCATCTACAGCTTTACCATCCACTTTATTGCTCTCCACACTTTTTTGCACCAACGCGAAAGGCTTTCGATTAAGGTAAATGTAAGTCAGATTTCTTGACTGAAATTTCTATACTACTTAGATGGAATTTTAAAATAACCACACCCACTGTTGATGCAATCAGTTCATAGATTTATAATAAGAAGTATTAATATCTGCAAATTGTAACTTTTAACTTTTAAAACTATCCATTATCCTAAAGCCTGTTATAGGTAATATTTTTCCGATGGATCTATTTCAACCCATAGGCAGATAAGGGGGCGTGTCAGAGATTAGCTCTGAATTTAGCCCATTTTTCTACTAAAAATGTTGACTTTGCTAGTAATTTTTTCATTAAACACGTCTACAGTTTAGATGATTAGTTATGAAGTTGTTTGAGGTGGAATAGATCTCTCTAGTGCTTATACAAATCATTATACGTTACTTTCAATTAGTCATTTGCTTGGTAACAGGATCTACCAAAAATTCTGGCAAATGCCCATTTGATCCAATTTTGAACTTAAAACGGCTATGAATGTTAGTTCAGGCAGTGCGACTTCTGTCGTCAACTCATACGGGGACCGGCATAGATGTAGATTTGTATTAAGATCACAAATAATGCGTTATCAATTTTGTGGCTTCAAAACCACCGGTCTGGAAAAGTTGTCGGTTATTAAATACCTGTCTTCTGTAGTGTTATTTATTTACTGTAAGGTATGCCATTTACGAATGTGGATCGTTTAACAAGAGGTGATGCACAGCGCTTCCACAATACAGTAGGTCGATTATGATGACCATAATTACCCTGTAATGCACGAAAAGTGCCCACGTTTTAATCACCTCCTTTGTAGTAAGTTTTAACTATTTTTACGCATTCTTCGGTTATTAAACGATCCATATTCGTAAATGGCAAACATTTCACTAAATAAATAAGCAGCTGTTTTGAAGCCCCTGAATGTATAACCCTGTAGTTATAAATTAAATAAACATAATAATAGGTACAATAACAGTACTGGGCAAAGTGTGACATCTTATAATGTAACGTATTATAATTCCTTACCTATTATTA
>JAHXMU010000570.1:1784974-1835363 GCA_019455685.1 Philornis downsi
GTCTCTATAAGGTCTACAAGACGCTGAGGCTTTAAACTAATACCAATTTGTTTTGGTTTAAATTATTAAAATATTGTTTTGTAACTATCAATATTCAAAGCAATAAAGAAAAAAAAATCTGTTCATCTTTTTGAGGATATCCACGAATTTAGCCATTCCTTGATGTCGTCACATAAGTGGAACTGCAGGTCAGCCAGACTGTGTGCCATCGAACGGAACAAGTGATAATCAGACGGCACGAAATCTGGAAAATATAGCAAATGTGGAAGACTTCCCATTTCAGTGTTCCGAAGTACGTTTTAACGGACTTGGCCACGTAAGGCCAAACGTTGTAATGCTGAAGAATAATTTTATCGTGTCTCTCCGCGTATTGTGTGCATTTCTCGCGGAGAGCTCGGTTCAATCACAGTGCTGGTTTCGCATGGTTTCAACAGCTTGTAATAAATACAGCGTGAATATTCGGGCGAGGCGACGATGTAGAAGCATGATTGGGTAGCCCCTATGGATTTCTTTTCTTCGGATTGCTGTAATGAATCCATTTTTTGTCATCCGTTCTAATGCGATGAAGAAAATCCTTCCTTTTTTGTCGTTGTTGCAGTTGTTCACAGGCGAAAGAAAACGGAGCTCAACGTCCCTCATAAGGAACCCAAGTTCCTTGCTTTTGAATCATTCCCATCGCATGCAATCGATTGGAAATGGCTTGGCGGGCAGCTTCTAATACTAAAGCAAGCTCTACCTGCTTTTGACACAGATTCCCATCAAGCAATGCCGTCAATTCAGTGTCTTTGAAGTTCTTTGGTCTTCCTTCACGCGAACGGTAGTCAACATCAAAATCACCGTCTTTGATGCGACGGAAATAATCTCGACATTTAGTTCCACTCAACGCTTCATCTCCGTAAACGTTTCAAAGCTCTTGATGAGCTTCAGCCGCCGTGTTCTTCGATTGAAAGAAGAAAATCAATACGTCCCGCATATGACGATTATTTGGCACAAAATCATACGTATTCACACAACCAAAAGAATATGACGTCAAAAGAAAATCACTATTGGGACGAGGCGGTATATTTACCATATGCCTAAACTTGGCTCATGACGTTTATAGGTAGGTTATGGCAGAATCGACTATTACTTACAGTTGTGTTATACGTATGGGTTATATTACACATCATATTTAGTACATATTTCTACTGAAATTTGATATTTTCTGTAATCTTTCATTAAGAACTTGTGGGTGTTGTCATCGGTTTCTTATATAACGAAATTGTGTGAATAGCGGTAGTTCTTTGCACTACATATTGGTTTATGAAAAAGATGAATATTTCTGGAGACCGGTTCCGGGGCATGTTTTCACTACTAGGCCTAATTTGAATCGTTACGTGTCCAGCAATTTAGGATATTTTTGTGCCAAATTTCAGTTTTCAAGCTCAAGCCATTCGATCACTGTCGCGCTTTTAACGAGAGCTTAATTGCGCACCAATATTTGAGTCGTTCTTCCTTGTAAGCACAGATTTATGCTCTTACACAAATTATCCATCCACAGCTTTATGTACTCTTTGAGGCCAACTAGTTATCATACGGCCCACCAAGATAAATATCTAAACACCATTCTGACCTCCCTAACATAACACATTCTGATGACGTCATTACATATTTGCTATAGGAAAAACTGAAACTAAATAAATTTTGACTAAGCCAAAAATATATCCATTGACATTAACCACTTAACTGCACAAAAAAGTATGGACTAATATGTATGCTCGTATACATAACCAAATACGTATGTATTATCCGTCTTCGAATATACAAACACACATACATAGATGTAGGTATTGGTACGCTACAACATCTACATTTTTACGGTTTATTTGGATCAATATTTGGCAACAATCCTACTAGATTCTTCTGTTTTTGTTGTACGTTGCGACTTAAAAATAACTAAACGTAAGTAGGAATTTAGTATGAAAAGGGGCTAAAAAGCATTTGACATTGTTGTTACTGTTGCCAAATTCGCCCATTATAATGTAGGCAGTTAGAAAATAATGTGTTATGTCTACAGTGGGTGCCTGAGGATTGGAAATTTTTCTTATCAAAAAAATTTGAATGATTCACTTTGGGTACAATCGTTCAAAATTCGACAGAGATTTCGTGTGTTCATCATGTATTGCCCGATACGTAAGCAATTGGAAGAAATCACGTCACAGTTACAAACAAATGAGTAAGTGATAAAGTCATAAAAACTTAGAGTAATAAGAACAAATTAACTAAAAGCTATCCTGCTGGGCCAAAAATTACATATACTCTACCAGTGATTACTTTCCGCACTGTAATGAAGGATCTAACGATTTGTTGCAAAACAACTGAACGTTACGAAATTGTTCTCCTCTTCTCTTCGACTTATCTCCTCTTATTCCTGTGAAATAACAACATATCTTCAATAACTACATCCAAAATTAAGGCAGTGGCTTAAAAGTGTAAAATGCTAAGGAAAATATCGAAAAGATTTTATTTTTCCAGAGGTAGGTTTACTTCTTGTATGAACGAGATTTACAAAACCACACCAATCGTGTCCTTTGAGACATCCGCCACTGGTCACACAGTGAACGACGTTCCAACTTATCGTCAGATAATTGACCGCGACCAAAACGATCTTTCCTTACACAAATTATGCTACTATAAGAAATTGAAATAACTATTTTTTTATTCAATATATTTCACTTACTTATTTTTTTCTTATTGTATAGAAAATTCAATATTATTATATATAACTAATTGGTTTTGAAGATGACAGACCATAAATGACATCCAAGCTCATTCACCCACATGCGACGCCTGATCAGAGAATTATTCATTGCGGTATCACCTCAATTATTGCTTTAATACATTGTTTCTATTTAGCCAAATTCCTTGCTTTCATTTTGTGCACTTCTTGCTTGAATAATCCCATAAAACAAAGTCTGATGCAGTCAAATCAGGTGACCTTGGAGACCAGCGGAAGGTGGCGTTTTTGGATATTAATTTGTTTGGGAATTTTTGTTGCAGCTGCGCCATTACCGGTCTGGCTATGTGTGCAGTTACTCCATCCTGCTGGAAGCAAATGCTGTTGAAACGAATACGACATCGGCGCAGTCCTGAGTAAAAAAAAAGCTTCTACAAAGTTTTTAAACAACGGTGTTAATAGCGCGATTTGTGTGCCACCCTGTGTATGGACCTCTTGTATCCATTTAAAGTTCTTTGTATTGGCCCAAAAGTATGAGGGAGTATGAGAAATTTTGTGGTAAATCAATAGTTTCTTCAAAGAAAATTGCAGCTAAAGAAACAAATACGTAACTTCTCGTTATCATATTTTGGCCAAATCAATTCCCTCTCCTATTATTTTAGGTAATAGGGCCTAAATTAAGGTTTTTAAATAAAAGCAAATTTGAGTGTTTTATTCGATTTTTTTAAAAACTACGATGAGAAAATCACTCTATAGTTTTAAAAAGTTGCGTAAAGATTCGCCTTCGTGACCGACCGATTTTTTTGAAATTGGCCCTTTCCTCTGTAACGTCTAACTAGTTGGCTCCCGTAGCTAAGATCAATTAATCGAAAAATGTAGTTAATGTTTCTCAAACTGTCACGTTTAGAATCGTCGTTAATCTGTAGATCTTGTTAGCGAGTCTAAATATTAAATGCATGTAAACTCAATGAATATGGCAAACTCTTAGATATCTTATTTATGGGACGCAAGGAAATTTGTTTTCTTTTTAATTTCTTTATTCATATCTTGCATTCAATTGCGTTAATTTTTACAGAATTCAACAGTCAGGAATAAGCTTAAGAAAAAAAGTGAATTCCTTTGCCGCACCGGATGGCCTCAGAAAGTTGTAAGTTTACGCATTTTAATAATGCCTTAAGGCATTGCTGCCACAATTTGTTGCTAGAATCATAAAAAGTCGCTTTACATCGACAAAACTTTGGCTTGACTTCATGCATAGTCAAAGAAGGAAATATACATATAGAAAAGTGAAAGTGTAGGGTGATTTTTTTAAGATTTAAGTTTTCCAGGTTGGCAGCACTGGTTGGTAATGGCGTCCAAACGTCATCTGTCAAAGTGTAAAGTGTACAGTATACTCTGCCATTTCATCATGGAAAGACCAACAAACGAGCAACGACTTCAAATCGTCGAAATTTATTATTAAAATTCGTGCTCCGTGACAAATGTGCTGATACGACCAACAATTCGCACTGTCATTTCCAAATTTCGCACCCAATTTATTTTGTTGGACACAAAACCATCGACTCGCATGCGTAGAGTGCGTACCGAAGAAAATATTGCAGCCGTAGCGACCAGTGTTAATAACGATCGTGAAATGTCAATTCGTCGACGTTCTCAGCGATTGGGCATGTGTTACTCAGCCAATTGGCTGAGTTGAACTTGGTTGACATGTGGTTTTATCAGGACGGTGCAACATGTCTCGCTGCTCGTGAAACAATGGATATGTTAAGTGATGAATTTGGCGAGCAGCGTATCTCTCGATTTGGCCCTGTGAGTTGGCCCCCAAGATCTTGCGATTTAACGCCTCTTGATTATTTCTTGTGGGGTTATGTCAAGTCGTTAGTCTATGTGGACAAGCCGAACACTATTGAAGCCTTACAGGATAACATAACACGCGTTATTCGTGGAATACAGGCCGATATGCTCGAAAAAGTGACGAAAAATTGGACCTTCCGAATGAGCATTTTGAGATAGAACCGCGGACTATATGTTGTCCGAAATTGAAATTGTCCGAAACATGAAATTGTCTTTAAAAATTAAATGGCAAAGACCAATTTATCAACTCCCGTAAGGAATTTTAATATATGATGCAAATTTGAGTGTTTCATTCGATTAAAAAAAAAAGAAAAAAACCAAGTTAAAAAAATCACCCTATATAAGATTTTGTTTCGGTACATTGTAAACATGGTTCGTTGGAGTCAGATTGAAATGAAATTTATAGGTATTATTTGGGTACCTCCCAACCAAGCTTCCGAAGATTTCGCCGAATTACTATCGATGTGACTATCTTTCTTCTGATAGAATAAAACTTATTTCCTATTGGCAAAAGCTGGTTGCTTCTGGGCGATTGCTTTCTTTAGATCCTCCAATTGCTAGCAATACATGTCCGAATTAAGAACTTGCCCGAAGGGGGGAGCCAATTCAACCTACCATTGTGGAATACTTTCATGACAGTTAATTGTGACTTTGGCACCATTTACTCTAGCCTATCGCGGTGCGACCACTACCGTTTTCACTTCACATTTTAGTGTGGGATCCTAGTTTTATCACCAGTTACCATCAATTTCAAAAATGGGTTGAGTTTTTCGCGATGCAGCAGTTATTCGCGGATGGAAATTCGGTCCGTGAGATTTTTTTCTACGTTAATTCGTTTGGCATTTATTTTTGTACTCAGCATTGTTTAAGTAATCCGAAGCGTGTTGTGTGTAATCCTTAGTTCCAGTTTCTAATTGTTTACATGGCTGTCGGAAATAACGATTTTTATTATTTTATCGATACTTTCGACAAATTGTGCTCCAGGGAGTACCTCACCTTAAACATCATAATCAGCGGAACGGAATCGACAAAACCAAAGTTTCGTACGACTGAATGTTCTAATCCAAAATCATAAGCCGTTTTCACATTTTCAGCAGCCTTAATTCCGTTTTTGCCTTTATCAAGGAAAAACTGTAAAATATGCTATATTTTCCACCCATCCATCTTTGAAAAGCACTGAAAAAACACTGAGTCATGTAATAAGAAAACTGTATAAGTCATTTGTTTTTTTTTTTTTTTCTTATTATTCTAATACCATTTAGCGTAACTAGTTCTTTTTTTATACAACTCAAGATACTAAAGCCATCTATCGGAAAAATAATGAACTTCTTTTTATAATACTGTATACTGCGTACAATTTTGTAGCAATCATAGTGCTTTCAAATTTGTATCTACAACTTAATATTCAACTGATACTATCTCACTATATGTAAATAGACTATTTTAGTATTTATTGAATCTCAATGGACCAATTGGTGTCATGTAAATATTGAAACCAAAAAGAAAATTCAAACTTAAAAAGTTTGTTAAAAAGTCGCTAAATGTGTCGCCATAAATATAAACATATCAACCGAATATATATTGAAGTCAATGTTTTTTGTCTTCCCCCCCACTCGCCTTTTTTCCAACTTTACTGTCAATTCTATTAGGGCAGATGTTGTGCATCCGTGTCTATCGCTGCACAAAAAAAAGGCATTCAATAGGAAACCAAAAAAAAAAAGTAAAAACGATACGATATTTTCGACAACAGGCAAATCCAGTAGACCTAGTTTCTGGCACACGGCAAAGACTTTTTCGGCTTCATAAGAAGCAAGGCGGTGAAGGCGGAGGAATTACAATAAATAAAACTATTAACTTTTGACATGAATTGCAATGTAACGTTGCAATGTGTGGCAGGCTCCATGCACTGGCTCTGTCTGTCTGTCTGTCAGTGGAGGCAACATATTAGCCTAAACTCAGTAAAGAAACGACAAGCCGCCAGCAACTAAGAGAGTCCTAAGCCAAAGTGTAGGCGTTCGCAATTGAGTTTCATTTTTGTTGCAAGCCAATGAATGACGTCTTTGCAAGCGCAACTTTTTCATTAAATTCGCTTTACACAAAACCAAACACATTCGCCCTCACTCGCTCCCTCAGTCACTCACCCAACGACATTACGCTGACAATGGCAAAGTTCGATTTGCTGGAGAATTTCTTTTAACTTTGCGCCACTTTTTGGCCATTTGCACAGATTCGTTTCTTTTAGGCAATTACGTCACGTAAATGACTTCTCTTTGACTAATCTGGCCAAGTAGCAAATTCTTATATCTCGTGGGGTTGTTTATTGTTATTGTAGCCCATTGTTGTTACTGCTGTTCGATTCTTAGGCTGAATTATTTTCAGTAATAGCGGAGCCAAGTATCTAATGGTAACTAGCGCAGCCCTACAATCATTTCTGGGTCAGAAATTTAATACACTTACTTTCTTGTCGAGTTATGAAGAATTGTGTGAAAAATAGCAAACATTTTCATCTTCTTTGTTGGCCACAGTTTGTTTGACGCTAAATTGCAGCAAATATTCGAAATTCATAGCACAATTTACTTTATACGTATCCTTCTTTTTTTAGTGTCTTTCTTTCTTTCTTTTAAGAATGAAATGACTTTTGCATTTTATGCCGGTTTCGACGTTTACAAGATTCTCCTTCGTACGGCAAGAGGGGTTGAAATTTTGTATGTATGAAAGAAAGTATAAAAACTTTCCTTCAGATTAAGTGATTGACACAAGAATTTTATTAAGTTCATTTATTATTGTTATTTCCAATTTAGAGAAATAACATTCATTTTAATGCCTTTGAATGTCCTACATTTGTCACTTTAATGGTCATAGGCAAGTTAAAATGTAGAAGTGGAAGCTTTTTGTTTCTCAAGGACAACGAAGTAGTGATTAGGGGACCAATAGATTGTGGTTGCCGTAAAGAGTAACAATGCCTTAAGTCTCAACTGAAAGAATAAATTAGACTTCATTGCCATAATCCTGATTTCATTCTCATTTGTATTTATGGCGGATTGTTTATCGGATATGGGTGGCAGGTACTCGAGATAGTGTGACAAACGTTCCATTTCTCTGATACAAAACTATGAGGGACGCTAATAGGGCGTGGCACATCGGTAGTTCCTTATTAAAAAGTGTTATGTCTAAAAGCACACTCAAGAGCAAAACTCTGACTGAATTTGGGTTGAAAACATACTCAAAATAACTACACTAAATTTACTCAATACTATTAAATTTTACTTAAAGCAAATGAATGAAACTCATTTGACTTCATCTTATTTCATTGCGTAAAATACATAGTACGTACTTAATAATACTTAAAATTAGTAATACTAATAATAATAATAATAGTAATACTAATAATAACTACTATACTACTGCTATAATATTTACTAATAACTTAATAAGTACGCAAACTTTCTTGAAACATTTTCTTGCATATTTTGAGTAAAGAGGCACTGAACGCCATATGGAGATCAATTTTACTCCATTTGAAAAAGTTTTCACTTAAAATTAATTAAATTTTTTTCAAGTGCAGAATAAAAGGAGTGGCAACGTAATTTTCTAAAGCGCTCCGCTTAGAAATTATAGAAGGACCACTGTTCAATGTTAAGTTGGCCAGCTTGTATTCATCCATTTTCATTGGACGAACTGAATTTACTAAATGCGTGATGACTGCTAAATTTTACTGAGTTTAATGCGATTGAATCAAAGATACAAACCTAAGAACATGAGGGTTAAATTTGGTAATTTGTATGAGGTGTACCGGAGAGGTATCGGGCGATATTTTAAAAATTTTTAATTGCATTAGACTCATAATGCAATGCTTTTGGCAACATTTTAATTCATTGCAATCTAAGAATTAGAGATTACAACGCAAAAAATAATTTCTATAAATCGTAATAAATCATGATAAATAGAGTTCGCTTTCAACTTAGGAACTTACTTTGTCAAACGTATGATGTGCATCAAATTTAACTGTATCCAATGCAAATAGATTGACTTTTTTATGAGTCACCATAAGGGAAGCCGCAATGCAGACCATTTCCATGCGCAGAACTGAGTTTATTAAATGCATAATGATTTTAAACTATGTGGCAGGCAACAGAAAGGAAAGGCTTATTAACATTCCATAAATCAGTCAATTAATATCGAAAGCCCTCGAAAGGGAATGACAATGAAATGTATTTTCAAGGCCAAAACTTTGCTCATCAAGCACACGATCAATGTCAAATTGAAGAATATAAAATATATGGATTAATTCGGGCATTTGTATGTGAAACACTAAAAGGAGCGTAGCCACTTGGTGGAATCTGGTCAAGTTTTACAGTGAATTAATAATCAATTCAACTGGCAACAAAACTCTAGGTTATTTCTTTCCGTTAATTGAAAATTTTATGGAAAAGATAGAACTTCAGGAAAATTTGAATATTTGAATAGCATCAGAAAGGGCTTGTCAATGCCTTTGTTGTCATCATTATCATTGCAATGGATTATTTTCTTAATTTATGTCTCGCGTTATATAGGGTGCGAATAAGTAGCGTTAATATTTAATCAGTGAATACATTTTTTGTTTTAGTGTTTTTTTCGTTTCTTTACAGAATTAACTAAATAATACTTGGGAAATTTATGAAGGAATGGCTCAGTACAGAACAAAGAACCAAAGTTGTTCAATTTTACTTTGAAATTCAGCATTCGATTATTCAGACACAAAGATCATATCGAAATTTCTTTCATGTTCGAAATTCTCCCAGTGGTCCAACAATTTACCGATTGGTTCAGCGTTTTGGGCAACAAGGGGCTGTCGGTGATCTATTGCGTGCTGGAACACCTCGTGCAGTTCGAAATGAAGTGATCATTGCTCGAGTGCAAGCAAGTGTAAAGGAAAACCTCGAAACTTCCACCAGGCGACGTTCTCAGCAGTTAAAGATGCCTAGGCGGTCTTTGCAAAAAATTTTACATATGTTACACCATTTTCCACATAAGATGCAACCAATGATGCACAAGAGCGCACTCAATATAGTCACCGTTTTCAAGAATTGTGCCTAGAAAACAAAGAGTTTATTCACAAACTCATAATGAGCGATGAGAGTCATTTTCACTTAAATAAAAAAAAAATTGAAGAATATGGGGCACCGAAAATCCAAGAATAATCGTTGAAAATCAAATGCACCCACTTAGATGCACAGTATAGTGTGAAATAATTTCAGAGAGGATAATTGGACCATATTTTTTCGAAAATTTCGAAGGAGTTGCGATTAATGTAAACGATATTCAGTGCCGGGAAATGATTGAACAATTTTTAAGGCCAGAGGTGCAGAACAATCCAGATGTGTGGTTCCAACAAGATGGAGCCACAGCTCATACAGCTCGTCCAACTATGGCTATCCTAAGCGAAATTTTTGGCAGTTGATTGGCATCACGTTTTTCTGATTTTAAGTAGCCGCCACGTTCGCCTGATTTAACGGCTCCCGATTTTTTTTTTCTTTGGGGCTACCTAAAGAATATGATATATGCCAATAAGCAAAGAACCATCCAACAACTTAAGGCCAATATCCGAGAAAAAGTGGGGGCGCTGGGACCTGAAATTCTAAGAAAAGTTATGGGAAATGCTTTGGGAAGGGCACGTCAGATAGAAGCAAACAATGTATACCATTTGAAAGATATTATCTTTAAAACATAAAGTGAACATATTCTCAAACTATATTCTAAATTTTAATAAATTTCAACGTTAAATAGAATCAGAAAGAAAAAGAACTTATACATTGAATAAATCTTAACATTACTTGTGCGCCACCCTTTACAAATGCGATAGTGATACGCTAGATAGCATTAGAATAATAAGATTTCCTACTCAAAATATCATTCAGACAGTTCCATGATTGCCTAACTGGGTAATGGTGGCATGTCAAAAATACCCAAATAAAGAACAAATTTTCTTGCATTTCATGAATGGTCTCGCTTGACGAGACCTGTAGTTTAACGACGATTACGAAAGTCACAGTTTGACAAGCATTAAGTGGACTTGTCGATTACTCGACTACTCGAAGTTTTTGTAAGACATATCCCGGCAAACATTTTTTATACCAATTAATGACCCACACAACTACTGAAACAGCAGTTGTTCCTATTCGACCCATGATTTTAACATTACTTTTTATAAAGGGCAAGTACTTGCAATTTGATAACCATTCATTTGGATACAATTTTTAAAAACAGTTTATTGTCTAAATTTATGAGATTATACAGTGAAAATTAAAGTTTTAAAACTAGCTTGAGCGTATTAGTTTACGGACAAATATCTAACCAGATAATTATAATAGATTACTCGTATATCATAATAAACGGAGAAACTTATTATCTTCGTAATGTGTGGCAACATCTGTTTTTTCATGTATTTTTTTTTTACTTAATAACTTTATATTGAATATTCGTGCCTAAAATTTTGTTTGTGAACTAACAACCATTCTAGAAAAAGAAAAAGGAACAAAGTATTTCATTACTTTTAACCATTATTTTTCCAAAATCGTTCTTATTATAACTACTTTAAAACAGTACATAATTACATTATTGAAAGCAATCGGAAAATATAGAATAGGCACATGCCATTAGCTTGTCCAATTTTTTGTTACTAGGATGATAGGTGACTACACCGGCGGTTGAACCCTCAGTCATGCGAATGATAGACGTGTGTGCTAGTAGTTGCGCTACGGTCGGCTTACAAAAAAATTAACACCAGCAAAAAGGAAATACGTCATTTCTTCTTCAGTAAAAGCTGATACTGTGCTGACCTTTCGCGTTGAAACTTCTTGTAAATAAAATGAAGCTAAATGAAATTCAAAGGTAATTTTTTCTCTCTAGGAAACTTTTCTTAAGTTGTAGCGCCCACGCTTTTTTGCTTATTTTTTACACAGAATTCAGGACAATTTACATTTCTACTTCATAGTATATCTTCGATAATAAAGAGAGAGACAATTAAAGCTCTACAAATATAAGAAGGCGATCCCAAAACTATCCGTACTAACAAAGAAGACCTACAAAAGTTGGGAAACATATTCTTTATTTTTCAACATAATCTCCTTTTAGCTCGATACACTTTTTCCACCGATATTTAATAGCTTCTGTAGCCTATCTATAGTAAGAACTGTCCGACTCTTTACAATAGCAATCAATCGCAGATTCCACCTATTAAGTGTTGACAAACCTTTTACCACCGAATCATTTTTTCAAGTTTGGTAATAGAAAATAGCCCGAGAGAGCTAAATCTTACGAAAAAGCTGCGCGACGAAGCAGTTCGAACTTTAATTCATTAATTTTGGTCATCGCAGTAGTGGATGTGTGAACTGGAGCATTGTAGTGATGAAACAACGTTTTCTTTTTCGCCTAACACGGCCCCTTTTCCATAATTTCATAACCAAACATCTGATGAAAGTTTGATATTTTTTTCTTCGTGAAGAAAATCAATAAAAATAATCCCATGCGATCCCAGAAACAGACACCATGACCTTGCCTGCAAATGGAACCGTCTTCGCCTTGTTTGAACACGATTCTACCATTCCAATCCACTGCTTTGAATGTTCCTTTGTCTCTGGTGTGAAGTAAAGAAACCATGTTTCATCCATGGTCATAAATCGATGAAAAAATTCGACTTTATTGCGATGAAATATCGCCAAAGACTCTACTCAAACATCTTCACTACTCAGACATCTTCTGTTTTTGCTTTATCGAAAGCAAGCGTGGCACCCATTTTGCGCACAGCTTTCTTATCTTCAAATCTTCGGTCAATATGCGATTTATAACACTTTTGTAATGCCTATCATTTCAGCTAGCTTATGCACCTTCAACCGACGGTCATCCAATACCGTTTTGTCAATTTTCTTGACCGTATCTGACGCGGCCACCTCAATTGGTCGACCACTACGGTGTTCGTCTTGGCAGCTCATACGGCTTCGTTTAAACTCTGCTACCCAATATTTTACAGTCGTAAATGATGGAGCCCAGAAAATATATGGACCCATCATCGTTAACGTAGAGTACCGGCGTCGCATAAACAATGAGCTGCATGTGCTATATGCCGACATCGACGTGGTCAAACGCATTAGTATACAGCGATTGCAAGGGCTGGGTCATGTTGTGCGGATGGACCCAAATGCTCCGGTACGGAAAGTTTTCGACAACGAACTCGGTGGACGGCGCAGAAGAGGGCAATCAAAACTTCGTTGGAAAGACTAGGATTTTGAAATACTATGAAAACTTGGTATGACGAATTTGAAGAGAAGCGCAGAAGATCGAAGGGATGTCTATTCCGAAGAACCCAGCTTTAATATTTATAATTTAATATTGGCTGAACCGAGACCTTTCAAATGGAAATGAATGTTTATAAATACTTTTTTGATGGCTCAAATAGAAATACTGAACTACGTACTCTTTACCAAAATATTTATTTATTTTTATTTTTTTTTTTTGGACCGCCTTCGTATTGCAGAATATTTTGTGGCATAAAAATATTTGTTCCTTCGGTTTCAGTACTGGAAACAAAGAAAAAATTTGGCAACGCAGCCACATTTTTTAAACGAGAAAATAATGTTTCATAAACCTTTTCCTTTGAGGAAAAAACATAAAGTTTGGTGAAATGCGAATAGTAGTTAATGTTCTGATACTATAACAGCCCACAGCGCGCAATTTTATTTTCGTCGATTCCGTTCCAGTAATTTTAATATCAAAAATGCACTACGCTGTGGAAAGCAAATTGTCGGCAAAATAATGAAAGTTGTCGTCAAGATCAACTGCCACGTAAAAACTGTTTCGATTAGCCAAGAGCGAAGTTTGCACAAGAAACAGTTTAGTATCACTTGAAAACGATCGTGGTCTAATAGCGGTGAACCGGCGCAAATGGTGACCAAGTCACGATTGACGGTCAGGAAGATTTTTCGTGGCATTGGCTGGAACTCATTTAACGTGAGCTGCTCCCTTACGCTCATACTGCATTGTCAACAGTTGCAGCAGAAGCTCTGGGAATTTGGGTAGAAAGCTTGCATCTCATAGTCGGGGCCTAACACATAGTGATTATCACCGGTTCGAGTCTATGGTAAATGGTTTTGGGGGAGAAAATTTCGTCTCAAAAGAATTCAACTGTCTCACTGTTGAGTCAATGGTGATGAGGGTTTCTTTGAAAGAAGCATAATGGAATTATATTCAAATAGCAACAAGAATGCCGCATATTTAACTGAAATTGAATTATTCGAAGTATGCTAAATAAAGCCTCCAATATCAAGCCAAAATGATGGATTTTAATTTATTACACCTTATATATTTCTAAACGCCCTCGCAAGATAAGGATCTTGACAAATTATATACGTTACATCTATCAATCTGAATTTAAGCGACTTCTTGAATATTCCAAGAAAATGAAAAGGTAATCAAAGAAATTAAAAGATTCAAACCGGTTTCTGTTCTCAAAGGACAATAAACTAGGACTCAGTGACATGTCTTAGGATGCCTAAATGGCAAGTACCCACTATCCTACCCTTGAATATTACCTACCTACGTACGTCGAATGGGAAATTCATTCTTTGAGGCAAAAAGGATGAGAGCTATGTCCGTGTCAGCTTCGCTTTGAAAAAGGACCAAAAGCAAACCGAATACCCTCTTAAACTAAAAATTGCTTATGTAAAACACAAATTTGATGTGTTTTACAAGAAATTATCTTGACCCCAAAAACAATGTCAATCTCATAGATGGATCATTGAATATTGTGCAAACTTAAATGTTTCTGCATGCATATGGCATATTAGTATTTGATAATGTGATATCAAAAAGCCTTTTAGGTTTTGTTGTACCTTTCCTTTTTTTTTCTTGCAGATATGTATAGGTACACATGATTAAAGTGACTTATACGTATGTATAAAAGTACATATGTATGCTGATTTTTTGTTTTGCTCATATGCAAAGGTAGGCCCTCGAAGTGTTATCAATTAAAAATGCTGTAATTTCATCAATTTTGAGTTTCTTTTTTACATTTTATTTAAAAACTTCACTATAAATAAATATAAAATAATATAAAATTGTAACAAAAATGTGTTATTGATCGATGTAGCCAGCTTTAGCGTGAACAATATCATTTAATTTTCGGCCGAAAGGTTGTACATACTCCGTGAATGTAGCGTAATGACATTCTGTCCCATTCTCAATGAAGAGAAATCCCGAGTATTTTTTTTTTAGTTGATACTTTTGCCTCCATAATGGACCATATAAAAAACTCCATTGATTTCAAGCCCGGGGAAAATCGTGGCTACTGTAAAAAAAACGTTAATTTCCACGGGCTTTATGGGATGGTAACGTGTCAAACAATTGATTTACTTTTGCGCCCTGTTCAGTGAAAAAGAGTGATGAGTATTCTGTGATAGTTACCGTGGCCCAAACTATCATAAATACAGGCGTTTGTTTTTGCAGACATGTCCGTTGTATTTTCTTACATACTGAACCGTACAAATTGTTTCCGTCAGAAAAGACCAAATTTGTAAATTTGCGATTAAAGTGCATGTGTTTTAATACAGCTCTTAAATGTGTCGTATAGTCTTTAAATGTAGTACCACAAAAGTAAGTCCATAGTTTTGTAACTGTCAAAATGGGTGGTCATGTCTGTAATTACGATTGAATGGTTGTGGGATTGCAGTGCGACATTTAAGAAACTTTTGTTGTTCGGCGGTTTTATGTAGGAATACGTGGGCGGTCACAAAACTAATCGACCTAAAAAAAGTTGGAAAAATTTTCTTTATTTTCCAATGTAATCCTTTTTCATTTTTGGCTTGATACCCTTTTTCCAGCGGTATTCAATAGCTTCTATACCCTGTCAAATAGCCATCAACCGCTTACTCCACATCTTCATTGTTGGCAAATCTTTTACCAACGAACAATATTAATATTTGTTAGGTTCATGCGAGCAGAGACCAGGATGTGTATAATAATAATAATAATATATAACAATAATAATAATAATGTATAACAACTGTTATAATGATATAATGAATAAAAACGCGTAAGTGCATATACGTTGTCGTTTTTGTTTATATCCATATTCGAAGAGATGGACACACAGGGTGGCGCAATAGAACGTGCATATTTAAAAAATAGATTAAAAAATAAATACAAGAGGTATGGTTAAAATAAATCTAAGGCATTGTAGAGTAATAAATCGAGTTTATTTGTTAAAAATAACATCATCTAAATAGTGACCCTCTCTACGACGGCACTCGTCTAGCCGCAAACGAAAATTATTGAAAACTTTCTTCATCAATACTGGTGTAATGGCTGCCATTTCACCACGGATATTCTCCTTGAGCTGAACGATATTTCTTGGATTATTACTGTAGACTTTGTGTTTTAGGTATCCCCACAAAAAAAGTCAAGAGGCGCCAAGTCTGGACTACGTGGGGGCCATGGGTATCACCTCTTTTCGAAATCAGTCTGCCAGGGAACATCTGCTTCACCACCGCCATGTAGTCATTTGATGTGTGACAGGTGGCTCCATCTTGTTGGAACCAAGTTCTGGAATTCAATATTCTTGAACTTTCAATTTCTGGAGCCAAAAATCCGTCCAACATCTCAATATAGCGTTCCGTATTAACCGTGACGTTTTGGTCCTGCGCATTTTCGAAGAAAAAAGGACCAATTATTCCTCTGCCAGAGATTGCTGCCCATACTGTCACTTTAGGACTAAGCAATGGTTTATGGTGTTTGATTTTGGGAATTTTCACCGTTTCATTAACGACAATTTTGACGGTTTACGAACCCATTCATAAGGAAATGATCCTCGTCAGAGAAAAGGATATTGTCAAAATTGGAAAATCGATTAAGCATTTCATTAGCAAATGCGAGCCTTGCTATGAAGTCAGACTCTTTCAATTCTTGTGTTAATTGCAACTTATATGGATGCAGTTTAAGATCCAATGTTAAAATTCGTTGCAAACTTCGTCGTGATAATTGTAAGACAGACGATCTCTTGCGAGTCGACATTTGTGGATTTCCTCGTACTGACTCCATAACTCTCTCAACATTGTCTTCGGTCCTAGATGTTCTTGGGCGACCATTTGCTTGTGGTTTAAATGTTGAACCAGTCTCTTCAAAACGATTTACCCATATTTTAATTAAATTATCAGTTAAGTTTCACTAATTCGCCGTAGTCCATATTCAGCACAATATATATGTAGTCGCTTAGTAGCAATATATGAACGAGAGTTTTCGTAAAATGCGCGCACGCAAAATACGCGACGCTTCCCGTCGAAGTGATTCATAGCGACTAAAACTCCATGAGCCCGCGCCCTTTCCACCCCTCAAAAAAAGATGATGCAATATGCACGTTCTATTGCGCCACCCGTATAACCGACCTAAAAAACAAGACGCAAAAAAGTTTAAAAGATTGTTCTTCGCTTGATGCACGATATTCAATAGCTTGTTTCTAGTAAGAACTGTCAAACTCATTAAAATAAATATCAACTTCAGACTTCACGTCGCCATTATTGGCAAATTTCTTACCATCGAGACATATTCTGCTAGCCTGAAAATGGAGAATAGTTGAAAGGGAGCTAAGCCTGACAAATAAGGCAAGTGATGAAGCACTTCAAACTTTAATAGATTAATTTTGGCCATCTCAATAGTGGATGTGTGAAGCAACACTTTCCCTTCTGACAAATGCTGCCTTTTTTCCATAATTTCATTGCCCAAACGCTGCAACAAATTGGCATATTATTTGCCGTTAATGAGTTTTCCTTTCTGAAAATAATCATTAAAAATAATCCCATGCGCATCCCAAAAAAAAAAAAAAAAAAACGGACGCCTTTACCTTGTCTGTACATGAAACCGTCTTCACCTTTTTCGGACAGGATTATCCCATTCCAGTGCACTGCTTGGACTATTATTTTGTCTCAGGTATGAAGTGGTGTACCCACGTCTTGTCAATGGTTGTAAATCGACGCAAAAGTTCGACTTTATTGCGGTGAAACATCGCCGAACACTCCACTGAAATACCTTCACGTCGCTGTTTTTGCTCTGTTGAAAGAAAGCGCAGCATCCATCTGGCGCACAACTTTCTCAACGTCAAATCTTCATTCAAATATACAATGTATAGCACTTTTTGAAGTGACTATCATTTCAGCTTGCTCATGCACCGTCAACCGACGATCATTCAATATCATTTTGCGGATTTTCTTAACCCTGTCTGATGTGGCCACCTCAATTGGATGACCACTACGGTGTTCGTCTTTTCTGCTCGTACGGCCGCGCTTAAACTCTGCTACCCAATATTTCACAATCGTAAAATTCTCCCAGATTCTTCCAGAATAGAATCTCGGTTGGATAGAGACTTTTCAAATGAAAATATTGAGTTACATAACGGTGACCAATTTTTCCCATATTTACAGATTCACTTAGATCGTTCACTTTTGATGATTCAGATAAAAATACTAAACAATGTGGCGCCTTGAAACTTGAAATATATGTTTTATAAGGTTGCCACTCTTCACCAAAATAATTTTTTTCAAACTACTGGCACCATCATATGACGGGTCGGCTAGTTGGGATCGCTCTCGTATGAGCAATATTCGTATGTATATCGACATCGACAGTATCAGGTACGTTAAAACATAGTGATTGCTTTAGCTGGATCGTGCTGTGCGGATGAATCCAAATACACTTTGATACTGAACTTGATGGTGGTTCAGAAGAGGGGCGGTAAAACCACGTTTGATGAAAAGCACTTTCATATCTTTGTGTGACGAATTGTAAATAAAGCGCAGAAGGCCGAACAATTTAGTGTTATTTTCTACACGCGGCGTATAATAGATAAAAAGAAGAAGCAAGTTTAAATTCACTTTGACAACACTAACATTACCTCGTTTGACGTATTTAGTATTTATCATACGATCCCTTTATGTCTTCTATACATTTCATTTTCCTTGGCAAAAAAATTGCACAAACTGTACGAGTATCTATGGAAATATTTCGCCATTATATTTCTAAAAGGAAATAGTTGAGATTGTGGTGGCAAGTTTGGCTTCATATCTCCCTTATATTTCGCTTTATATCTCCCTACAACATAAACACAAATGAATGTGTCGTTCTTTGTGACCGGGTTCAAATGGACTTCTCCAGCACCAACTTAACGCTTGGTCATTCGTCATGTTGAATGAGGCGAATAATTGTTACTGTGTTTGTGTACTCTACTTTTGTTTTCGTACTCGTATGTGAATCACCAGGAATATACCAGGAAATAGACAGGAATATTTGATAAGTTCATGAAGTTTCCTTACAACGATTGACTATGAATTGTAAATAATATAATGAACTTAAACTCATTACAATGTGAATATTTAATAAGGAATTTCCAATCCTTTATTAAATTAGTCCTGCGGTATGAAAGTTAAAACATGATTGAGAGAAAGATAATGACTATGAGTTCAAATACTTTATTAAATCATTTCTTCGGTATAAAAGTTAAAGTAAAAATGAAAAACAGATGACTCTGAGTTCAAATTTATAGGTTTGTAGTGATTAGGAAAATATTACAACTGTCACAGTGTCGACAAGACAGACTTAGTGAATGTAACTTAAATGAGATTCAAATTTTGCTAAACAGTTTTAAACAAATTGTGAAGATGACCACACATATTTATCGTATGAGACTGTCATATAAAAAAAATAAATTTTCTAAGTAAACATTAAGTCCATAATGGAAAACCATGGACAACTGATAGGGGCCGCGCTAAAAACTTTGTTATGTAACGAAAATAGATCTATCGCTCATGTCAAATCCAAAGTACTGCAGCCTTTACGTAAATGAAATGAAAACTTATAAAGTCGTCCAAAATATAGCATACATCTCTTCTTTATCTCTTTCTTTATTATTACAAAATCAATCAGTGACTTCATTCATGTCATACAATAATGCTTTCTATAGGAAAGGGGAAAGCTAACCGCATTCACCGAACCTATACGTATTTCAAATTTTAGGTCCATTAAATGGTATGCACCGTTTAAGTATTAGTGGCGCAACTAAGTTCTCGCTGTTTTTTTTATAAAAATTCCACTTTAATATGACAACATGTTTACAAATGATTCGTGAAAATTATTGCCCACCGCTAGCTACTAATTTTTCCTAACATTCTGGAAAAACTCGATTTCCGTCACGGTAAAACTGCTCATCTTTTAAGGCTATCCACGAGCCGAACCATTTATTGAAGTCGTCGTGTGAGTGGAACTGCGTGTCAGCCAGAATGTGTGCCATCGAACGGAACAAGGGATAATCGGCCGGCGCAATATCTGAAGAATATGGCGGATGGAGTAAGACTTTCCATTTCAGCATTTCCAGGTAGGTTTTAACGAGCTTGGCCACGTTAGGCTGAACGTTGTTATGCTGAAGAATCCTCTTTTGGTGCCACTCTGCGCATTGTGGGCATTTCTCTGGCTTGGCTCAATCGTATTAATTGAAGTCGATACCGGTACTCAGTGTTTGTTTCAACAACATAACCATCGCAGCGTGAATATTCGGCCGAGGCGATGACATAGAAACATGACCGGGCAGCCCCAATGGCTTTCTTTCTTTGCATTGCTGTAATGAATCGACTTTTCATCACTCGTTACAATACAGCGGAGAATACCCTTCCTTTTTTTTGTCGCTGAAGCAGTTGTCCACAGGCGAAAAGACGACGCTCAACGTCCTTTGGCTTCAACTCGTAAGGAACCCAAGTCTCTTGATTTTGAATCATTCTCAACAATCATGCAATCGCTTTTAAATGGCTTGACGGGTAACTGCTAACACTGAAGCAAGCTCTACCAGCTTTGGACATAAATCCCCATCAAGCAATGCCGTCAATCCAGTGTCTTAGAAGGTTTTTCGTCTTCCTTCACGCGAACGGTCGTCAACTTCAAAATCACCAGATTTAAAGCCACGGAACCAATTTCTACACGTTGTTTTACTTAAATTAGCATTTCCGTAAATGTTTTGAAGCTTTTTATGAGCTTCAGCTGCCATTTTCTTCGATTGCAAAAATAAAATCAATACCTTCCGCATATGATGATTATTTGGCATAAAATCAACCAGATTCACACAGTATGACGTCAAAAGAAAATCACTATTGTATCGAGGCCTGAGCTAGGCTCATGACGTTTACGTTACGGCTAAGTCGACTAGCACTTACAGCTGGCACCATCTATTGGCAAACAGTGGGAATTCAGTTGCGCACCCAGTTAACATCATTTACTACGGCTATTTCCGTGCCACAACCATTCTTAAAACCAAATTTGTATTTATAAAAGTAATTGTTCTCATTAAAATATGTTAAAAGCTTTGCATGAATAATCTTTCCAAAGATTTTATCAATAATTGATAGCAAAGGCAAACGGACAAAAATGTTTGCTTCAGAAGCATTCAATACTTTTGGTTTAATACCATTTAATTTAATCCCATCACAATATAAAAACTGCAGTCTACGTATTACTGTTTACAGGAAAAATTTAAATTTCTATAATTCGGGCAACTTGTATAGGACGTCCCCGAAAGACAGTGTTTACTACCACTCTATTATCACCTATTAAAAAATTTGGCAGAATTCTGTCCGATTTGACAGAATTTTGTGCAGGTACTTAAATGAATTAAATTATATAGGAGGTCCAGAAGAGGCGTGATCAGTAATTTTTAAATTCTAGAACGTAGTACAAATCGATGCAAAGTTCAGAAGTCTAGGTTGCTGCCATACACAAATTAGAAGTTACAGAGGGAGGAGCAGTAATTTAAAAACTCGGCCAAGTGTTAGAAGGAACACAATAATGCGATCAGTTTGCATTCTTAAAGCATTCCTTAAAACAAAAACAAATTCCCTTGCATTCCATCATTGAGATATGGAAGAGATTTTCACATTCAGTAAGCTATTTTTAGTCTCACTCAACGGGACCTGCAGTTAAACAACGATTCTGAATGTCGCAGACTGAAAAGCATTTACCAGATTTGTCCATTATTCGACTACCCGTAGTGTTTGTCAGACACATCGAGATGACCGCCGGTCGTATAGTGATAATTGGGTGTATGCGGGATTAAACCCGGGGTTAAGCGAGCGGTAGCCGCATTTACTAACCATCGGGCCACTGTCGGTCACCATTCTTTAGGCAATCCAGTTAATTTCATGTAACTGGATAGAAACCTAACGATATATGGGTTAAATCGGTGGTTTGCATTGGACGTGGCAGAAGGGGCGTGGTTAATCAGTCGACATTAGGAGTTACATTGGAGAAACTAAATACCGGAAAATTGGCCACTTAATATGAAAGATATCAGAAGGGGAGAATCCATATAGCCCATTTACAATGTCCGGCTACAATCTGACATATATTGGACTGCGCGAAGAAAAACTACAATATCAGGTATGTTCCCGATTCTACTTTGAAGTAAAAGTAGTTTGTAATCACTTCAATTTGACACTTGGGTGTTCTGAATTTTACTTTTTACCTTTCATTTCTATTTTGTTTTCGAACATCAATTCGTAGTGAATTGCATTGTTCTAGAAACTACTTTTAGGCAAAAAGAAGTGGTTTAAAAATACTTTGAAATTTTATTGTGAAACAAAAATTTTTCCAAATAAACATGTAAGTATAATAAATAAAAGTGGTCAGATTCCTTTGGTTGAATAAAAATTTTCCTTGTTTGAAAGGGAAAACACAAGAATACAACGCAGGATGCAATAATGCTACGGTTTATGTTAAGTTTCCATCTTTTTGCGGCTTAGTAATTTCCACGTGAGTTCCATCAATGCATCGTACTACACCGGGAATACCAAATTTTTGCTTGAAGTGGCGCTTAGACAAATGTTGTTTTTCAACCGCCATTTTCAATTTAATCCGCCTAGGACAATTATATTTTTCTAGAACAGTAAGAACTCGATTTAAAATTTTGCAGGTGGTGCTCCGTGCTAAGGCCACATTAGTGTCCTTTTCGACCCCTCCTTGAAATCCTCCTTTTACTAAAAATGTTAATGTGGCACCAAGCTGTAGTTCTGCCGGAATGGATGACTTGGGCAGTCTCAATTTTATGCAATGTAAAGTGTTACGAAATGCATCTTTGTTGATGCCCTAATTTTGTAAAAACCTAATAGCTTTTATTACAAATATATTGAATGTACTTAAGTACATACATGTGTGTACTTATGTAGTGTCGCCCATATCCAGAGGATTTGAGTAATCCCGCAAAATCCGCCTTTGTAATTTTGCTCTTGCGTATTCATTGGTTTGGTATATAGTGGACACTAACACCGCATTCATTATTTATTTATCCTTTATTGATTATTTGTCCTTATTATTTATTTATCCTTTAATTTTATGTAAAAAAAAATCACAAATAGTAGTTTTAATAACTAAATTTTATTTTCAAGTCAATATCAGCTGTTTACAATTTCTGTTTTCGAACTTCATTTCATATGATAAAATGAAACAACAAACCGCTTCATTTGCAGAACATCCAAAACAAAATGTTAACTTTTCAAATCGTATTTTACTTTAATTCTACTACTTTTTTGGAATATACCTGTATGATTATTCGCTCATGCTTCAATGTAGGAATTAAATTACGATCAACCAATCATGGATATCACGGAAGCCGTTAAAATCAGTGTAATCAATTCCTTTGCAATTTAAATTCCGTATAATTTTGTTCGACTCGAGGTCATAGAATGAAATTGAAAAACAAAGATATTGGTATAGTTTATGGTTGTTTTATTGAACATTTCCCAATATTTCGATTGAATACGTCAATTACCTTAAATAAAAAGTACAAAACATTAAACAAGCAATTATTACATTTAAGTATCAATAAAACATCCTTACAAGTTGCGTGTATTGCGTCAACTAAATTTATGATTTTGAGCGTTCGTGTTGGTTAATTTATTTTGTACAGACTCGAGCACATTCCTCTTTACCGCTTCGGTAGTTCAGTCTCTTTTCAATAGAAGAGTTGATGATATGGAAAATTTCCAAATTGTATCTTCAGTTACGTTTTTTCTCTTCTCCCAAAATTTCCACTTCGTCAAAATTCAGTGTACGGCTAGAAATTGTACAGTGGGCTGTAAGGGCGGTTCTTTTGTTGCATAGGCCTGTGCCTTGCTTTTTGGTCCGATGTGTACGACGGTAATCTTGTCTTTAATTTTGTCTTCGTAGTGTCAACATATACTTCCTGGTATATGTTGTACTTGTCCCTATCGCATTTTATTTTGTAAATTAAATTCGATTTATCCTTGTTATTTCGAATTTGTTTTAGTATTGGCTGTTTTAAAAAATAGGTAAAATTTCTCTCTGTCATAAAGATGGCATTGTTTAAGTCCTTCAGAAATACCAGCAATATATGTCAACGATTTGTAAGTTTTCGTAGAAACTTCTGTTTTCTTGATTTTTTATGTTTAGTTTGGTAAATCAATTATTCTAACGTCAGTTTTGGGAAGTCATTCTTTATTAAGATGTATCTAATTGGGTCCACATTTGTGGTGTAAAACTAGACATCACCGATTTTGAGGACTCGTCGCATAAAGTTCAATCATTATTGCACTCCTGGAAAACTTCCTACATGTGGGTCAAGAATAACATCTACGGTATCGAACATTTTTGAAAGTGTATTAAATTCAAAATTTCAAAACAGTACGCCATGAGGTTTTCACCGACTATATTCCTGTCAGGGTGATCCTGGATGAGTGCCTAATGTTATCGGTATGTTGAGAAATTTAAATAAATTTTCTCAAAATGTGCGCAATTTGAAAGTCATTCCCTACATTAAATAATAATGAAGTGATAATCAAATGTTCGGTTGTCAAGAAAGTCATATTGATATTGGATTGATCCTTCCCAGTAAAACTCTAAAACAACTCACATTTTAAGCTCACATCTGTACTGAAAAATTTGCATGCAACAAATTGTGCAAACTCTGCCATAAACACGAAGCTGAAGGTCTCAGAGTAGTATGATGTTATGTCACATCCGCCTCAGTGATTTAGCAAATTAAAATTAAAATAACTTTCTTTTTCTTTTGGGTGTTTTATCAATCTTTAGGAATTGTTGGCAACAGACATCCTAGTTTATAATTGGATTCCATGATGGTTAACCGCCCCTTTTAAATTCCTTCAAATTAATAACATAAATTAAAACCAAAAAAAAAAAAAAAAATATTATTAAAAACATTTTTTTACAGAATTATAAAAATTACATTTAAGAGTGATCACCTTGATTCATCTGAATCAGGATCTCTTTTAATTCACATTATTGATGAGGAATTCACTTTTCGTTGCTCGGTCGTTCGTTTCAAAAAAGGATCATTTTGGTTGCGTGTAAACTATAAACAGCAAACGGTTATCCGCTTTGTTAAGTGGACTTCCTTTCAACCGAACCTAACTATCGAGTTATTTGCAAGTCCAAGACGCTTTAAATAACTTTCAATAATTACGAAGGATACTTCAAACTTGTCAATCCGTCAGTCCGACTCGTCGTTTCGCCAAGCACTCGGTGGTGACTTTTGAGAGTGAAATATCCAGAGCGGAATATCGTAAAATAATTTCGGCATGTGGGTCCTACCATAAACGTCCAAAATACCAACCGTTTCTTTTTGTCTTTTCTGCAATAAAAGACAAAATATGGCGAAATTCTATTTTTGCGTACTTTTATGACCACATTACGATTTAAGAATAAAATATTCACTGAAAATGCATTAGCATTTTGAAATTTGAAATAAAATTTCGAAAATTGAAATGTGAGCAGTGTAACTTTATAACATAAAATGAGATAAACATTTAACAAATATCTAAACCACCATCGGTATGAAAAATCCGAAATTATTGTCGAACTTGGCACGCCGTGTCATTTGTCGATAAAAGTACAATATGTGCACTTGGAACCAAAAAATAAATATATATTATCGCCGCCATGTCCATATCACTGTTCCAAAAACGCAGTAATGTTTTTTAGCATTTTTGCTATAGAATCTTGACGTGACCATAAAATATCTAATGTTTGAACTATCCATTCAACTCCATTCAGGATTTAACTTCACAACATATATTTGTGTGATTTTTACAACATTAATATTATTTATAAACCACAATTTTTAACAATTTTGATATAGACCAAATATGAAAAGCAAAACTTTTTTAATGAGTCTGAATTTCAAAAAGAAAACAACACTTTTCATCAACGTGTGCGAATGCGAATTTAACTTCACACACTTGCAATTACGGTGTCCCACAGCAGACCCTGTTTATATACATTTTTATTCTGGGTAAAGAAATTATTACTAACGCATTAACAGTTGCGAAACGGAGATTGGAGAAGGCCTCGTGCAATCCCTGAAAAAGGATTATGCACACAGACTCGATACGCTCTTCTGATAACAATGTTTAATTTGCCTTTTTCTCAGAAGGCCTCCTTGAGGGCCTGCAGAAATAAAGCTACTAGAATCAAATGGTACGAAATATGTACCGATGGTCCCTCAGCTAAGTGGGTGCTTCCTCATTCCTTTCTTTCATTTTTACGAAAAATTCGTATACTTTTCTTTTTGTGTTTATACGGGCTATTTTTAGTCAGAGTTTTCTATGAGGCAAATAAAACAAATTTACTTCATCATTTATTTTCAAAGTTTTGTTGGCTTTTTTCCAATTTCATCAGGAGAAAAACTTTTATTGAAAATTCAATTTGTTTTCACATAGTAGTGACAATTACAAATATAGGGTGGCGCATAAGTAACGTTAAGATTTGGTCAGTGAATACATTTTTTGTTTAAGGCTTTTTTTCGTCTCTTTACAGAATTAACTAAATAATACTTGGGAAATTTATGATAGAAAGGCTCAGCACAGAAAAAAGGACCAAAATTGTTCAATTCTTATTTAAAAGTCAGCATTCGATTATTCAGATCATATCGAAATTTCTTTCATGTTTGAAATGCTCCTAGCGCTTCAACAATTTATCGATTGGTTCAGCGTTTTGGGCAACAAGGGGCTGTCGGTGATCTTCCGCGTGCTGGAAGACCTCGTGCAGTTCGAAATGAAGTGACCATTGCTCGAGTGCAAGCAAGTATTGAGAAAAACGCCGAAACTTCCTCCAGGCGACGTTCTCAGCAGTTAGAGATGTCTAGGCGGTGTTTGCAAAGAATTTTACATATTTTACATCTTTTCCCATATAAGATGCAATTGGTTCACGAGTTAAAACCAAATGATGCATGTTACTTAATGATTATAATTATGTTACTTATGCGCCACCCTTTATTACCAGAAAAACTCGACAGCACGACTCAATAATTTAATAATAAAAATAATGATTCCAGAACATAAATAAATCACAGTTCAAAACTTAATAATTAATATCACAGAACTTAACTCTTCAAAGTATTGCAACGGAATCGTATACTTTTGTTATTATTCAACAACCAAATCTATAGTAGAGAGTGTTCGTTCCGAAAGTTTTTAATTTATCCCGATACCTTTTACTGTAGCCATATGTAGATTTTAGTTCAATGATAATGGCAAAATATAACTAGATATTATATATTCTGAAAATCATTTTTCAATAATTTTTTCTATTAGACCAATTTGCACCAGTTGTAAAACTTGCGCCATAGGCAAAGCCCCAGTTCATTGCCAGATAAGTGGATGTATTTTGTTAGTATTCTTCAATAACCACGCTCATAGCTACAGCAACCCCTCAAAAATGTATGTGTTTTTGGTATCTGTAACTTATCTTCATATGTAGCTTTTAATAAGCGAATAAATAACTCGAAAAAGGACTGCAATTTACCATTATAGAAAATTGCCAAAACATTACTTGGATGAATGAAGATGTGAACTGTAGCTTAGAAATTTTATTTCTCCCGAGTGGTCAAAGGCCTCGCTGGAAGGAGAGGTTCAACAAATAAGGACTCGGAATTTGGCAGCAGTTTCGAATCATAAAACGAACAAAAGAAATAACCCGGTACGGAATTGCTGTCAGATTTACAGTTGCGAATCCTTTTCTTCAATGCTTACCGTTGAGTTCCAGTTACATACATGCCATATGTTCTGTTACACAATTTCCAGTGCTTATCGTTCAAAACTTCTTGCGGGAATAGAACCGTTAACTTTTTTTTCAGAACACATGCACTAATTAGTGAAGAATACTAGTCAGTTTGGTTTCAGTTTGCAATCTATTAACATGGAGTGGGGCGTTAAAGAGAATCGAGTCGGCGTAATAGCGTTGCATAAGTGCGGAAAGAGTGCTGGCCAAATTTTCGAGTTGCTAAAACCACTCGGAATATCAAGAATGTTCGTTTATCGTGCTATTGCTCGCTTCGGCGAATTGTCTGGAGTAGAAGACAGGCCAAAAAGTGGTCGCCCGCGCCTTGTCCGTACGAGTGCGGTAGTAAAGGCAGTGCGTGAAAGAATTCGGAGAAATCCCCTTAGAAAGCAGAAAGTCATGTCCAAGGAATTGGATATATTAACCAGATCCATGTCTAGGCTGATTCGGGATGATCTGCATATGAAAGCCTATCGTCGGTCCACGGGGCATCTTCTAACTCCTGAGCTAAAAAAAAATTGGGCTGGAAAGATGCAAGCGACTTTTGCAGTGGCACGCCATGAAAACATTCTGTTTACGGATGAGAAAATTTTTACCGTGGAAGAAGTTTTCAACAAACAAAATGAAAAGATTTATCCCACTTCATCTAAGGAAGCGCAAAAAGTTGTTCCAAGGGTTCAACGTGGCCATCATCCCTCTTCCGTAATGGTTTGGCGAGGGGTCTCCCACCATGGTGTCACATCCCCCCATTTCTGTGAAAAGGACGTAAAAACTGGTGCAAAGGTTTACCAAAAAGATGTGTTAGAGGGTGTTGTGAAGGGTTTGACCAATACCCTTTTCAATTGACGTAGATGGATCTTCCAACAGGAAGGTATAGGTATATTAACGTATGTAATGACTAGAATGCTTAACCATGTATAATTTAAGTAAAAGACAGAAACTTTATGTAAAGCAAGCTGAACTTTATTGATCTGCAGTTGAAGAGGAACAGAACAGTAGATGAGCCAGCAACATGAAAAGAAGTCGACCATTTACGCACAATTCGTTGTGAATAAAACTCAACACACTACTGTAGGCGACATCTGCATGTGATGTGGCCACAGTGGAACTATATGGCTTAAACAATCATTATTTCAATAGCGGATTCAGTCTTTGTATAAACAAGTTTCTTGCCACTGCACCGAATTCTACCACTTGTGCTTCCTGCAGTTTGCGGCATGGTTATATATCGATTTAACTCTGAAATTATATATGAGTTTTGATATTTCTTATACCACCACCACTACACATTGCAATAAATGTATTCCCTAAACTCAATAGTAATATTAAAAAAAACCGAAAATGTAATTTTGTAAAAAGTGTATTCAGCCCTTGTAAAGTTCAAATTCTTTTTTCCTTATTAGTCAACTTCGCCAGGTTTGGACCCAACCTAAATATGAATATGCGACAGCTTCATACTAAATGTCAATCTCTAATATAAAGCGGTTCTAAATATTTGGATTTATGTATTTGTTACAATTATCAGGAATACAAGTAAATACTTTGAGGAATTTTTGATGAATATTTCCAATTGCAACAAACGGGCTCTAATACGATGTTAAAGTATACAAAAATTTAAACGGTGTCGATGGTTATAACCAGGAATTCCATATTATCTATAATTTCAACTCATTTCTAATTATATTTTTCACTGAACAACCAGGAATAAAACAACTTGATCTTAATATCTTGATGTTGATTTTTCTCTTGTCTCGTCTGCTTTTCAAAAATTCCTAAAAAGCTGTATAACTTGAAACAAAACTACCAGTGCACATTTAATTTCATTTTTTTCACAAAACTTAATACAGTTTCTTTGATCGATCATTTTTTCGAATAGTAAAAAATCGAAGAGTACACCAAAACACGACTAACCTTTTTATCTATCAAAAACAAACTGACAATCCAAAATGGCTGATATTGTCAACATATATAACAGGCATGTGTACCAACATAACAGAAAACAAATGCGAAAATCGAACATACGAAACTCACGAAATTCGAAAAACCGTTTTTTTATCACACCTCGTATACATGATAGCCGTATCTATGTCATGCCACGGCCCAGGTACGATCTAATAAAGAAGAAAAACAAAAAACAGTTTTAAGAAGTTTGGCAAAGATTTACGCCAGTTATCGAGTCTACCAGTCGGCTAGCCAGGCAGAGCATCGCTCAATCGATTGAAACATTTATGAAACACTTTCAGTCAGAAGATACCTGGTACCTTAGATGTCACTTTTGTCAAATCAAGTGACATAGATCTTCGTTCCTTGAGGTGAAGGCAAACAAAAAATTCATTCATCAAAGCTTAATACTACTACGCCTTACAATTTCCGCAGCTGTGTTCATATTCTTTTGCTCGAGTGCGTGTGCGAAAGTTTCTCGCGCTCCCTCTCTATCTCACTCTCTTTCTCTCTCCTGTGTATACTAACTTTCAGTAATTATTCTTGTTTTATTTACTTTCTTAGCTTATTTTCATGTCCTACCAACGGGGAGATGTAAAAAGCACGCTTTATGAGTCGTTATCATGACTCAATGCTGGCAAACAAACAAATAAGTACATGTATATATATATGTATATGTATATATGTATGCTCTTATACACTTTCTTTGTTATATATTTACGTCCTTACACTGCCGAAAGGGTCTTTTGGTCAATAACAGCAGTCTGGTCTTGACATTTACTTAAAATCGATTATTTATGCTTACATATTTTAAAAACAGATACGAATTATTCTCAGAATAAAAATTCTTTACATCTTCCCACAAGTGAACATAAAACACAAGTTCTTCTTTTATCTTCTTTTTTTCATTTTAATTAAGGAAACATTTGCAGAAAAAATCTTTGCCACACTGCTTTCAATGGGAAAAGTTTTTTTTTCTTTACTTTTAGTTGTAATATGATCTATGGGTCCATGGGAAATGTGGTGTGACATAGCAGTTGTGAAATGTTGATATATATTCTAAAGGAAGATGGAAAACAACAACAGCAAGCGAGTAAGTCCTACGACAACCGTCAACTTAATATACAAAGTTGTCCTTTTTCCCTCTTTACGCCCTTATAAAGGTGAGGTACGCTGAGAGAGGAAACTTTGAGTGTTATAGTAAATAACTTAAGGTTGAATAGAATTTGTTAAACAACAAATTTAATAGCTAAATCATATCTTATGAATTAATAATCCAACAAATTTTATTGAATTTTAATAAGTAACTAATCAGCAGTAGAGCTTCTTAGAAAAAATATAGAATTCCCTTTGATTTAATATGCGCGTGTTTTAAAAAGAAAAAAAAAAAACAACGAGTCTACAAATGTAAATTAGGTAAACTGGCCTGCACATACCTTCATCCGACAATCGTTTGCACTGATGTAAAAGAGTGTGGACCAGACTTTAAAGCCATAATACGTGACCTACCATTGCTTGATTAATAGGTTAGGTTATGTTAGTCTGACAGTCTGAATAGACATACTCACTTAGATTGTATAGTTTATTGTGATTCCACGGAAACTAGAGATATGGATGCCTCTAGTTTACCTCGTTAAACCACCCTGAGCGCCTCAAGAAGCTCTTAAGTCGGACAATATCTACAGCGTCCAGATCTCTTAGGTCCCTAAAGAAATAAGAGCCCAGTGTTGATGCCCTCCTGTTCGCCAGGGCGGAGCAATTGCAGAGAAGGTGTTCTATGGACTCCTCCTCCTCATCCCCACAGCCACTGCAGAAGTCACAAGTCGCAACCTTCAGTCTCACTGCATGTCTTCCAATTAGACAGTGTCCCGTCATGACGGATACAAGTAATGAGACATAGGGTCTTGCGATTGCAGTTTATATGAACGCTTAAGATTTAGGCGAGGCCACATCTGTCTGCATTGATTACAGTCTCGGACAGACGCCCTCTTACCATTTGCTGCTAAATATGCTCTATCTCGCAGTTGGAACTTGCAAAAGGCTAGAGGCATGCCCACAGACTCTAACTCGGTTGGAGTCTGTAAGGTTCCTAGTCTTGCCAGCTCCTCTGCTCTGCAGATTTCTGGTATGTCCCTGTGGCTCGGCACCCGTATAAGGTGAATGTTTATATGCTGAGGCAGCTCGTTAAGAGACCTCACGACTAATGTTGAGTTCAGGAAGACAGAATCCAGGGATTTAGTGGCAGATTGACTGCCAGAAAATATATTAATCCCCGTGGTTAAAACGTTATACGTCATCCATTCTGTCACTTCCTTAATGGCCAAAATTTTTCATTGATAAACAGGTAGTCTTCCTGCTATACACAGCCCTAGGTCTTTGGAAACCTCGAAACCTACCTGATTATTTAATTTTACGACATACAGTCTTGTACCAGGAGTTTTACATTTCCATGTATTTCTGTCTGGTACAAGTATATGGTACTCCTTGTCGAACAGTGGGTTCAGCCAGAGTGTAGTCTAAGGTGCCTGTTATGTCAGGCACCATGTTAAGGATCATACTGTAACCATAACCGCTGTTTGACCACTGTGACAGCTCTCTTAGTCTTACTGCCGTGGCTGCGGCAGTCTGCATACTATTTAAGTCCAGGGGTAGTAAATGCAAAATTACATTTAGTTCATCGGATGGAGTGGTGCGAAACGCACCAGTGATGCACAGACTAACGATCCTCTTTGAAATCCAGCTTGTTCAATATTATACCAAAGTATTTTTCACAGCCCGTAAAAGGAATTTCAGTACCTCCCATGGAGATGAGATCCACAGCTGGAATCTTGTACCTCCCGGTGAATAAAACCACTTCGATCTTGTTCGAACTTACTCCGAGACCGTTTCCCCCCGCCCACTTCGTTACAATGAAAAGGGCCCTTTCTGAGTGTTCTCAAAAACTTTCCCATAATTGTTATTGCCACATCGTCTGCATATGCGACAACCTTGACAAAATCCACTTCTAAAGAGAACAGAATACTGTTCAGAGCGATGTTCCATAGAAGGGGGATAGAACACCACCATGGGGTGTTCTCCTACTAAAAAATCTGTTCAGTTCCGACGACCCTAATTTAGCCCTAATACGTCTCTTTGTAAGAAGATCGCACACAAGCGTCCTAATACTGATGTCTACTCTCAGATTTGATAGTGCAGTGACTATAGTGTCGGGAGAAACGTTATTAAACACACCTTCTGTATAGAGGAAGGCTACCAAAGCATACTCCTTGACGGTTAGTGCACCTTCGATGAATCCGACCAAGTCGTGCAGGGCAGTCTCAGTGGACTTACTCTTGCAGTAAGCATGTTGTCTATCCGACAGTAGTTTCCGGCCTATGATTGTCCTAAAGTAACTGCAAATGAGTCTCTCCAGTGCTTTAAAGAGAAACGATGGCAGGCTGATAAGTCTAAAATCTTTTGGTCCCATATGGGAGTTTTTTCCGGCCCCTTGGTCTTCCTACACATAGCAGGGATACGTATATATATATATATATATATCGATATAAAGCTCCTCATCCATGGTATCAGCGTATCAGCCACAGCTTATAGTTCACCCGTTGAAATCATGCGCTTGATAGTTAGTGCAAATGACTATCGTCCGAATGACCGCAGGTTCAATCCCACATTCATCCTCCTGTCCTTTTTTAAGCGGCAATCGCATCGATGTGTCCAACGAACACTTCGGGTAGTCGAGTAATCGACAACTCTGGTAAATGCTTCTCGAACCATCGTTTAGAACCATCGTTAAACTTTATGTCCCGTCAATATAAGAAGCAATCCCATATCTCATTCATGGGAAGTAAGGGATTTTTTTTTTTTTTTTTTTTGCTTTAATACGTAACAAAATATATGAACAATTAATTTTTTTGCGCACAAAGTTTTTAGCTTATAATATTTGGTATTTCGAATGCGTTGTTTTTCGAAACAGCTCCTAGCTTAAATTCGTCAAATTATGAAACAAATTTGTAAAAAAAAATAAAATATTTGCATACTAAGTTTGAGACCTTACTATACACATATTTTGAATTGATGGACTGACTTATAAATGCTTCACACAACATCCTTTTTTAATGGCTGCATAAGTGTAGGGGTGAGCGAGTTAATTAAATCGCTTGGTTCTTACCAAAAATACTCTAATGGAATACAATAAAATACGAATTAGAGATAACAGTGGAAAAATGTGAAAAAAATGTTTCACACCAGCAGAGGTGTCTCATTCTCCACTAAATGAATAAGCTTTGTTAAATTTGACTATTTAAAAGAAATAGAGGTTAGAATAGTGGTTTAAGTCGGTCACTTGTGTGGAAGGTATCAGAAAGAGCGTAGTTACTTGTTCATTTTATTTCAAAAATTACGTAGATTTGACATCTAACATAATCAACAAAAAACCAGGCTATTGCAGCCTACCTATTACAAATAACAAAGAAAAGATCGTATTTCGGGAAGCCGGTAAATTTGTATGGAAGGTACCGAAAGGGGTGGGTTATGCTGTCTATTTTTATTGTGAAGCATTGCACTGTATTGTGTACTGCATTTCAGCAATACCTCGATGACAAAGCTTTACATGAAAAGTACCTATGAAGACATTACTCAATATGAGAAGATGCTATGGAGACACTTTTCTGTATAAAAAGTCTCTACGGAGATTCTCTCCTTTATAAAGTCTTAATGGAGACAATTCCTATATCTAAAGTCTGTAAGGAGACACTTTACGGTATAAAAAGTCTCTATGGAGATACTTTTCTATATAAGAAGTCTCTATGGAGACACTTTCCATATAAAATATCTTTATAAATACAATTTTCTGTATACAAAGTCTCTATGGAGACACTTTTTGAGGACAATTTTCTATATAAAAAGTTTCTATGACTCTATAGAGAGACTTTACTATATAAAAAATCATTATAGAGAGAATGTTATACATACAAAGTCTCTATGGAGACACTTTTCGATACAAGGAGTCTCTACGGAGACACTTTCTGATATAAAAAGTCTCTATGGGGACACTTTCTATATAAAATGTCCTTATAGAGACAATTTTCTGCATATAAAATCTTTATGAAGACACTTTCAATATAAAAAACCTTTGTGGAGACACTTTTCTATATAAAAAGTCTTTATAGAGAAAATTTTATGTATAGTAAATCTCTATGGAGACACTTTTCTACATAAAAAGTTTCTATGTCTCTATTGAGACACTTTTCTATATAAAAAGTCCTTATAGAGACTATTTTATGTACACAAAGTCTGGAGATACTTTTCGATATAAGAAGTCTCTATGGAGATACTTCTCGATATAGGTATTCTCTACGGAGACACCTTTCTATATGAAAAGTCTCTATGAAGTCACTTTTTATATGAAAAGTTCCCATGAGTACACTTTACTTGAAACAACTACGAAGCTGCATTTTATGTTGTTAATTGAAGTTGATCATTTCTTCTTTTTTTAAGCTTTATTTGACTTGCGTTCTTCGTGGAGAACAAAAATTTCGATATTACTTTGTGAAGTTTTGGAAGCACAAACAGCTAAGGACAAAATAACTATCCGGACGTGATTGATTTTTTCACCAAGAATTGTAGATTAAAATAAAGGACAATAAATCTGGTCGCTGTAGTTGAAGACCAATGAATTCCTGGATAAACATTGAATTTCGTAAAATCGTTCAATTTATATGGGAGGTACCAGAATGGATAAGCCTATATACTTCATTCACAATTCCCGGCTACGATCTGGCCAAGTACGAAGCTGTACGAAGTTTTACAAAGTCTCATAAAGCACCAGCCAGACAGACAGACGTGGATCAATCGATTTAAAAAGGCATTAAACACATTTGGTCAAAAGATAATTGGCATTTTAGATGCTTCTGTGACGGTTCATATTAGACCAAATTAAATCATATCTTATTCTGAGCAAACATTCTGTTTTGTATTTTGACGACTTATAAAATTTTTTGATATATTTCTGTATTATAGAGGGTGGCATTAAGATTTGATCAGTGAAAAATTTTTAGTTTAAGTCTGTTTTTTTTCGTCTCTTTCCAGAATTAACTAAATAATATTTGGGAAATTTATGATGGAAAGGCTCAGCACAGAACAAACAACCAAAGTTGTTCAATTTTACTTTGAAAGTCAGCATTCGATTATTCAGATCATATCGAAATTTCTTTCATGTTCAAAATTCTCCTAGTGGGCCAACAATTTACCGATTGGTTCAGCGATTTGGGCAATAAGGAGCTGTCTGGAAGATCTCGTGCAGTTCGAAATGAAGTAACCATTGCTCGAGTGCAAGCAAATATTAAGGAAAATGCCGAAACTTCCACTAGGCGACGTTCTTAGCAGTTATAGATGTCTAGGCGGTCTTTGCAAAGAATTTTACATATGTTACATCTTCTCCCATATAAGATGCAATTGGTTCACGAGTTAAAATCAAATGATGCACAAGAATGCTTCAATATAGTCGCCGTTTTCAAGAATTGTGCCTAGAAAACAACGAGTTCATTCACAAACTCATAATGGGCAATGAGGTTATTTTTACCTAAATGGTCACGTGAATAAACTAAACTGCAGAATATGGGGCAGCGAAAATCCAATGCACAGTATGGTGTGGAATAACTTCAGAGACGATCATTGGACCACATTTTTTTCGAAAACGACGAAGGAGTTGCGATTAATGTGAACGGCATTCAATATCGGGAAATAATTAAACATTTTTTTAGGCCAGTGGTACAGAACAATCCAGATTCGTGGTTCCAACAAGATGGGGCCACAGCTCACACAGCTCGTCCAACTATGGCTATCCTGAGCGAAATGTTTGGCAATCGAATAATATCATGTTTTTCTGATTTTAAGTGGCCGCCACGTTCGCCTGCTTTAACGGCTCCCGATTTTCTTCTTTGGGGCTACCTAAGGAATAAAGAATGGGTACATTATACAGGGTGGGTCATATGAGTGTTGGCGGTTTAGATCTTCAATATCTCGGTAAAGCACGGCGCGGGTGGCGGGGGGATATGTTGTTCGCTGCGCCGCTTCCTGGAAATTTAGTCGCCATGGGGCCGTACACGGGAGTGCAGCGTGCATTTTGTGTCCGAGCGTATTACGAAAACAATAAATCAGTGATTACTGCACGACGTTTGTATCGGCATGAACACGGTTTACACGATTTAAGTGAAGTTCCAAGCGCCAATGTGATACGAAAATGGATCAGAATGTTCGAAACAACCAGCTCAACAGTACCAATTACGGTTCGTGGTCACCCAGTTTCTGCAAGATCAGCCGACATTGTGGAGCGTGCTCGTGTTTCAGTTCAGGACGGTTAGAGCGAACAATTATTGCAACATGCTAGCAGACTTTTTGGTGCCAGCTTTGCAAGAACTTCAAGGCAATACCTCGAGGATGTGGTTTCAACAGGTTGGGGCCACATGTCATACGGCTAGGGTATCCATAGAGCTGCTGAAAAATGTTTTTCCTGGAAAACTCATTTCGAAAAGGGGCGATATTGAATGACCCCCACGTAGCCCCGATCTCTCTCCATGCGATTATTTTTTATGGGGCTACCTCAAATCGGTAGTCTACGAGAATAATCCGACCAATTTAGAGCAGTTGAAGAGGAGCATTATTCAGGAAAGTAACAAAATACCGAGAACAACTTTTCAACGAGTTTTTCAAAATTTGCGACTTCGGTTCCAAGAGTGTCAAGCAACCGAGGGAAGCCATTTGGACAACATTATTTTTAAGTCTTAAAAATTCCCCTGCTTCTACTTTTTAAAAATACAAATATATTTTTTTTATGTTTCGTAGTTTTTTTTAATTGAATATTTAAACCGCCAACACCCTTATGACCCACCCTGTACTTTCGTTCATTCGTGTAAAGGTATACAAAGTAAACGTTATACATATAGGAAAAGGAGTTTTAAAAAATTTTCAACCAAAAAATGGGGGATTTTTGTATTGACTCTGCCGGCTGTCAGTTCATATCAACTAACAGTTGTCAGTTTCCCGCTCCTTAAATAATATTACACTTCATTTTTGTTGATCAGTTCAACAAAGAAATTTGTCAACAACATTTTTCTTATTTTTTTTCTGCGCTCTATCTTATGAAGTGGATCAACAAAGTTAACAATTTTTCTTATAATTTTCATTATCTTGTCATTATGCACTTGTTTGTACATGACTTCTCCTCAACTTACCTGAAAGAAATTGTTTAAAAAATGCTCCTTCATTTACGTTATGATTTCCGGTTGTATTTTTTTAAACACTTTTCATTTTTTCTCAATTATATTTTTCTTGCAACTTTTGTGTGTGTGATGGGTGTGTGTGTGTGTGTGTTTATTCACTCGGACTATAAATATTTTTTTCATATAGTTTAGCACTTAATTGTTATTATTTTGTTTAGATGTTTGAAACTTTTAGCTAGAAAAACAAGCACAACAAAAACAATACTCTCTTTAGTATTCCACATTCAAATGCGAATAGTTGTTTTTTGCCCCCCTTTGACCAATTTTTATGTGATAATTTCCAAATAATTCAGCCATTCATATGCAAGTGTGGCCAGGGAAGGGAACACTAGTGAAAACGGCACTCACACATCTAGGAAACCAAAATAGAACAGAATTTTTATTCAAATTTATACAATATCTTTCATACCACGACTTTCTTTGTTTTTTCTTTTTTTTTTTTTTGCTCTCCGAATGGATAAACAAAATTTATTCAGTTCAAAGCAGCAGAAACAGCAGCAGGAGGAACAGCAGCTAAAAAAGGTTCCGATACGACAAAGAAAGAAAAACCCGCACTACGGAAAAGCAAATTATACATCCAAAAAAAACGCAAAAAGTGGGAAAGATTCATTTCCACAACAGTGGATGGCGGCATTAAGGAAAGGAGGTAGATTATAAACAAACTTGACAATGAATCTGAAAAAACGTCACGAATACATTGAACTGAAGTGAGGAAAAACGGAACGCCATAAATAAACTAAACTGAAGTATGGATAATACACAAAAACAAGTCAAAAACAATGGGGGGGAGGGGGGAAACACACAAACCACAGATTCGTTGTGGTGACAAAACGCTTCAATTCAAACAATGAAAAACACGACAGAGAGCTGCTGAAGTTTTTGTCAAAAAGGTTGTAATTGATTTGTAACAAAGAGCCAGTTTGCATAAAGTTTGTCTAAAATGATGATTTCTATTGTAATCGCTTTCATCACAGAGAGTGTTCTTAATTTGAATTGCAAATACAAACTCTAAAACACATACAAGTATACGAGTATTTTTATACATGTATTTGCCATACACAGGTTATTTAAAATATTGAAATCACAATTTTTTCTTTAACGCAAAAGTGTGAAGAGCTCCACAATCGTGTGGTACATCCTTAAGTTAATACCAAGAAATATTAGTTCCCGCTGTTTGCCAATAGATATCGCCAGCTGTAAGTGCTAGTCGATTCTGCCATAACCTAAACATCACGATCCATGCTTAGGCATATTGTAAACATAGCGCTTCGACACAATAGTGATTTTCTTTTGACGTCATATTCTTTTGCTTATGTGAATATGTATGATTTTGTGCCAAATAATCGTCATATGCGGGAAGTATTGCTGAAGCTCAGCGAGAACTTCAAAACCTTTACAGAGATGCTGCCTTAAGTGAAACAATGTGTCGAGATTGGTTCTGTCGCTTCAAAGATGGTGATTTAACGACCGTTCGCGTGATGGGAGACGAAAAACCTTCGAAGACACTGAATTAACAGCATTGCTTGAAGGGGATCCACGGCAAACGGAGATAGAGCTTGCTGTAGTATTAGGAGTTACCCGCCAAGCCGTTTCCAAGGGATTAGATGCGTTGTAAATTGTTCAATCGGAAGGAACTTGGGTTCCCTATGAGTTGAAGCCAAGGAACGTTGAGCTTCGTATTTTCGCCTATGAACAACTGCTACAGCGGCAAAAAGCGAAGGGTTTTCTTCATTTTATTATAACGGGTGATGAGAAATGGATTCATTACAGCAATCCAAAGAAAATAAAGTAATAGGGGCTACTGGTCATGCTTTTACGTCGTCGCCTTGGCAGAATATTTACGCTGCCAGGGTTAAGGTCTGTATTTGGTAGGACCAGGTTGGAGTTATTTGTTACGAGCTGTTGAAACTAAGCGAATCAATCACTGGGGATCGGTATCGACTTCAATTAATGCGATTGAGCCGACCTCAATACGCGGAGAGACGCGGAAAAGTGATTCATCTGCATGACAATGCTCGGCCTCACGTGGCCAACCCCATTAAAACCTACGTGGAAACGCTAGTACTCTCCAGATATTGCGCCGTCCCATTACCACTTGTTCCGTTCGATGCCAGACGGCCTGGCTGACCAGCAGTTCCACTCATATGACAACATCCAGGAATGACTAGGTTCGTGGATAACCTCAAAAAATGAACAGTTTTATTGCGACGGAATTCTAGTTTTGCCAGAAAAATAGGAAAAGGTAGTAGCTAGCGATGGGCAATACTTTTAATGAGTCTTTTGAAAAAATGTTTTTATAATAAAGTAGAATTTTTATAAAAAGAACAGCAAGACTTATTCTCATTTAAAGCACAATAGAAGGAGCAAAATTGTAAGTTTCTGATTTGCTCTGCTTAGAAATCATGAAGGAACCACCACTGCGTTGTGTTCAGCTGACTTAATTGTACGTGTGGTTCCTTAAGAAAAGTCGTAAAGTATTCAGTTTTCATTCGCAGAACTAAGTTTACTATACGCTTGATGTCTGTTAAATTGTATTGAATTTAGTGCAATTCAATAGAATTTAGGACTATATGGGTTAGTTTGTGAAGAAGCTACAAGAGGAGTGTCTATTTTTCAGTTGATTTATTTTTCATTTTATCGTTATAGTACAATGCAGTGCTCTTAATAAAAAGTTATGCAATTTCGTCTAAGAAATATGGATTTAAGCCAAAAAATTTAAATATCCATAAATCGGTCAATTTGAAATACGAAGTACCAGGATGAGAATAGCACTCTCAGAACTTTGTTTATCAAGCACACAATTTGAAATAAATTCTACTGATTTTTGAGCAACTGTTTGAAAGAAGTAAAGGCAAGAAAAAGAGAGTGGTCCCAGAACTAGCAGGTCTGATGTATGGATGGTGCCAGTAGTAAGAAAAAGATTATTTTGGTGAAAAGTGGCAACCTTGTAAAGCAGACGTTATAAGTTGCAAGGTGCCACATTTTTAAGTATTTTTATTTGAGCCATCAAAAGTAAACGATTTCAGTGAACTTTTAGCTTGGAAAAATCATGTAATGCAACATTTTCATTGAAGATCCAAGGAAATTTGTTCCTTCGTTTACGACTGTAAAATATTGGGTTGAAAAATAAAGAAAATTTGTCTAACTTTTTCGTGTCTTCTTTGTCAGGGCGGCTTGTTTTGGGACCGCCCTCGTATGAAGATTAAAGCGTTCATTTGTATAAGGGCTACTAGAAGAGGCGTAGCAATTTTAACGATTTGAATCATTATTTATAGCGAATTACCAGTCGGTTTGAGTCTTACGAAGTAATACAACGGACAGAAACTTAGTTTACTGCCGATAACGAATTTTAGGTTAAAAAGAAAAAATTAAATTTCTAAAAATTAAACACAACTAATTTATTAAATAAAACTAAATTAAATTAGATAATAATAATTAAATAAATCCAAAGAAAAACTTTCTCATCTGTATAAAAAGTACATGAAGGGGTTTGTCTATAGAGCCTATTTTAAATCACTGGTAACGATCTAACAAGATGTTCAAAGAGATTAAAGCCAGGTGTTTATCAGACAGCTAGTCATCGACTTTAAAAAGTCATGAAATACAAAATACTCGTATATATAAATGTGAAAATACATTTAATAATTTAGATGCACCCTTCTGGGCACGATACATCAAAAAAGTAACATCCGGTAAGGTGGCTGGTAGACGCGATATCAACCCATTCTTTCTAAATTCTCTAAAACAAATGGAGCGATATTCTGAAATTTGATTTCTTTCCTGCAACTGTTACCCCGTTGCCAGCCATGACCTGAGTGTTTGTCTATTATTTTGATCTATAATTCTTGGTAAAACGTAAAAAAAATCCATTGATTAATCAATTTTGTACTCCCTGTACAAATGACAGCTTTAACCTCAGTATTCTTAGTTTAGCTTATCTTTTATTCAGTTGCATAAATTTCAGCTATATTTGGTACATGTTAAAAGTAAAGTAAAGTAAAGTAAAATGCTCCGCATTATTGAGCACCCCTCTCTTAACTCCCTTACAAATTGACCAATTTTCGGATATTCAATATTTTCCCCGCAACTGCTATCTCATAGACTGCATCAAATTTTTTCGATTCATTTTCTTTATTGGATCTTTCTTTCGAAATTTACAATAAGTATTCAAATCTTAATAATATCTTCAACTAAAGTATCCTGCCATTGCCGGATCTTGTTTTTGGCGAGCCGAACTTTTTATCACCGGACCAAGTCTAGCGTGTCCTTTCCTCTTAGCCTTATATGACCGGGAAAATGTTGAAGGTTTTGAGCGAGTGGGTTTGAGTGGGAGGACAATTTCGATATATATGACCTGCTTAATTTTCTCATTTCCTCTGAAATATAAGGAATGTTTAAATCTTTGTGCATGTTATCATTCCTAACATACCATGGGGCACCACAAATTTGACGCAGTATTTTTGACTGTCTTCTCTGCAGCTTATTTATGTTAGAAGCCGATGCCGTTCCCCACAATTGGATGCCATATGTCCATATTGGCTTCAATATGGTTTTGTAGATAGTGATTTTATTTTCCAAACTGAGAGTAGACTGGGAGCCAATAAGCCAGTAAAGTTGAGCCATGTTTAATTTCAATTGTATGATTTTTGAGTCAATGTGATTTTTCCAGGTGAGACGTCAGTCAAGGTGAATACCCAAATATTTCACATGGTTATGAACGGGTATGGTACTACCGTGAATAGTGAGGGCTGGGCAATTGTTCTGTCTAAGAGAGAATGTAACCTGTACACTCTTAGTGGCATTTACTTTTATCTTTCACTTTTCGAGCCAAGATTCTAATGTGTGTATATGAGACTGCAGTTGTCTAGAAGCCATTAATGGGCAAGTGCTAGTGCTCATGAATGCAGTGTCATCAGCGAAAATTGAGGTTTGAATTAGGGAATGAACAGGCATGTCAGAGGTGTAGATGGTATATAGTAAAGGGCCTAGTATACTGCCCTGCGGAACTCCTGCTGAAACTTTTCTTCGAGTTAAAATAGAGTCTTTCGACTTTACTACAAAAGATCGATCCTTCAGATAGCTCTCCAGGAGCTTGTGGGTATTTGTTGGTAGAAAAGAGACTATTTTATGAATAAGGCCTTCATGCCTCACTTTACCAAAGGCTTTGGAGATGTCTATAAAGAGAGCTGAGCAATATTTCCGACCTTCGAATGTTTTTCTGATCTGGGTTAATATACGGTGTACTTGTTCTATTGTTCCATGATCCTTGCGAAACCCAAATTGGTGCATGGGTATTACATGGCTTGCTTCAATATGGGGGTACAACATATTGAGAAAGATCTTTTCAAACAGTTTAAATAAAATAGAGAGTAAACTGATGGGTCGATAGGATGTAATCAACTTAAGTTTAACTTAAAGTTTAATACCATCACCTGGAGGAATGATACGTCTAACAATGTAACAAGCAGAATGAAACGTTTAAAGCACGTAGTATGTTTTGATGAAATGCATTTCATGACCTTTTAAGTCAATTTATCGATATCCATCTGTCTGTCTGGCTGGCTGGTGTATATGATAACTGGCGTAAATCGTTACGGAACTTCGCTGTCTAACATTTTGCCAGATTGCAGATGGGGATTGTAAATGAGCTATATCGGTCCTATACCTCTCATACAAATGATCAGTTTAACTCATATATTCTTAGGTTTATATATTTTATGTAGTTGTGCTTAATTTATTAAAATTTGGTACATGTTCTGCTTTGGTTTATTGGTGTCTCTGAATTGAAATGGAGACAATAAGTATGGCAATATCTATAGTGATACCTTTCAAACAAATTGACTTATTTGTAAAAGCTCAATCTCTCTTCTCTTATTTGTAACTCGTAGACTATAATAGTCTTGGTTTTTCGTTGTTACATTTCTTCCTGTTTATGCAAAACGGGGAAAAAGTCAATGAAATAACCACGCCCATGTTCTTACTTCCATGTTTTTCAGTAACTCGCGACAAACTTGGCGCTTGCATTGCTTTTGTAAGAAAACTAAATGGCCAACTCTGCCAAGCGTCTTGCAGTACCTCTCATAGAAATTAACCGATTTATTGAATTTTATTTTTCAGCTGTAATGCAATATTCGTAGTCTGAACTTAATTAAATTCTTCTCAAATACACTGCGTATAATATTGAATAAGATGTGAGAAAATCGACCGAAAAACCAAGTCCTCTATGGTACTTCCAATACAAGTTCCTTTATTTATATATCCTTGATTCGTATCTTCCATTCAGTTGCACTATATTCAGCATAGTTCATCTCACGTAACTGATCAGATATTTGGTGCTATGAATGAAAGCAGACTACACTACCACGCCCCTTTAGGTATAACAAATACAAAATTGGCCGATTTATCAAAAATCTGTGCTCTCTCTACATTTTCCAAGTGGAAGATTTCAGCAAGTTAAAATTTTGCTTCTTTTATATAAATATGTTATTTTTTTACATTTTTTTTTTTTTAATTTGCAGTATTTGCAACTAAAAAAAAATTTTCGTTGCATCTCATGAATGAAACATGGGAGAGCTTCTCACATTCAGTCGGTCACAATATTTCAATTAGAATTTTTAAACAATTCCTGCGATTTCAGTCGAATTGATTCAAACCAGTGCCCGGCAACCAAACGAAACTAAATTTGAAAATAATTTGCATTTGTTTCACTGCCTGAAATATAATACAATATTTATCACAAATGTGCAAAATTTATATTCTGATTCCGACAACCAAATCGACATATTTTATTGCACTTTGTTTCCCTTTCATAAATCTAAAACAAAATTGCAAACAATTTTAATTTTCAGCCTGTTTCCTTAAGGCAAATCATACAATTCAGTCGAAAAGCAAACGAAACAACTACATGTGTTCGCCTTTGTACTTCGAATAGATTTTCATATTGAAGAGCATTTATTTTCAATGAGTAGAGTTGCCTTAAAACCACTGTATATGTTCGTTTGTGCGAATATGTATTAAGTAGGGCTTGAGATTTGGTTATGGTGAAAAGTAGAGAATCCAAGCACCTAAATTAGGATATATGTGAGTACAATTTCTCGAAATATGTCGAGAAATTAGAACGAAAGAGAATTTGTGTTTGGGGGAAAAAATAAGTATACAATTTAGAGTAAGTTGCGAACTGAATATACATACATATATATAATTTATTTGGGCACCTCATGCTCACCTTGGGCGGGCTACAAAAGAAGAAGGAATTGTTCTTAAGTTATACGTATCCAGAAACCTCGATTCTCTTGGTTTTTAGTATAATCTTGACCTTCCGTTTTGATTTTGGCTATTATTGAATAAGGTTCATTCACAATAGTTTCAACATGGGTTTACATACAATTTTATTTAGTTGTACTTAGTAGCAAAATTTAACTCAATATTTAGATTTAGACAATTTAGGTCATTAACTCAATTAGTTCATGTTTATTCAAGGTAATTCATAGTTAATAATTATTAAGTATAAATGTAGTTTATACATGCCGCCTCCTTCAAGAAGTTATATTGGAGCTGCAACAGAGGACGTTGCCCAACGATTTAATGGCTTCTGACAGGATTTGGTGATTGAAAGCGAAATATATACGATATCACCCTCAGAGCCTTGTGGTATTTTGAAAATCGTTGTAAAATATCAAATTGGCTGGTGTTTATGTTCATTACATGAACTGTCTCCTCTAATTTCGGTGCATTCAAAACTGTTTTATTTATCCACTTTGAAGATGGTTCGCTTAGCCACGCAGGACCATGCGACCAGAACGAACTATTTTGCAAATACTGAGGACTACATCCTCGAGTTCCTATATCCGCTGGATTGTCATGTGTGGGACACACATGTACCAATCCGAATTTGTGTACCAATACGAAAAAATGCTAAAACAAATTGATTAATGGTAACATTAATCAATTTTATTTTAAACTTTTATATTTGACTAAATATTTCATAAAACAGCCAAATTCCCTTACATTCCATGAATGAGATATAAAATATGATATTTATAGAACCCCTTTTAAAACGCTTTCGTTCATTTACGACTTGTTCGTCTACTGGTTTGAGCGTTTTAAGGAAACTGGTCGTTTCATTCTTTTATTCACAAGAAAATTACAAATAAATTTGATTTTAATTCAGTTTATAATAAGTTTTACTTGTATTTCATTTTAAATTTTTTTAGTTCAATAAAATAGACAACATTTTTGAGTTCCAGTGAATATGTTGGGCAACTTGGTATTGTAAATTCAAAAAGTAAATTGTTGGGAACATTTTTACCTTTCGCGGTTTGCAATTTTCTCTGCCAAGAAAAAGGCATAACAGAGAATGTAGTATTCGAAACCAGATTAGAATCAGTCAAAGAAACGTAACTACATATTATGTTCTCGAACCAAAATACGAGTATCTATCAGTGGCAATGAAATTGTCCCTGAACACTACATAGCAGTTGATATTGGATCAATAATAAAAGTGTGGTATCAATTAAGTTAAATTAAATTGTATATCCTGTTTGTAATTTATTAGTATGAACTAGTTGGCATCAACTGAATGTTAATTAGCTGCAAATCAATCACGATGTGGTTTAACTTTTAGTAAACATCAGCTGCGTAATTTTTGAGTACAGCCAATTTAGGCAACCAATTTGCCATTTATGATTGACGGCAAAAAAAAAAGCAAAATTAAAACTTACTGAAGTTCAGCGCTATTGGCATTTTATATAAATTAAAATACATTTTGAATAGAAAAACTAAGCTACTTGTTTTCAACTCACTCGCACAAAGTCATTTAAATTATTTGTCAATCGTATATGGTTACAAAAATACTGTTGCTTTAAAAAGTTTACATCGCATGCAGAATAAGGCAATTACAAATATTATTGATTTACCCATCGTATACCCAACCTTATCGCTCTATGAGGATATAAACGTTCCTGTATTGCCTATCCGTGGAATACATCTGCATCAGCTTGTTATGTATGTATATAAATCTTTAAATAAAATCGGATGCAGAATGATTGAATTTACACAGAATCAAACTAATGTTCGCACAAGAAATTTTAATAATTTGAAAGTTGTGAGGTGCAGATTAGGGACCACTAATTAGGACAGCGTATAGAATATTTGGGTAGTTTTGCATACAATACTTTACCAATGAGCATTACAAATGTAAATAATATATCCACATTTAAAAAGAATGTGAAGGATTACGTGAAACTAAATTTGCAGATGCTTCTTATGTAATTCCAATGTTCTCAAAAAATTATGAACTCTTAACTAATTAATTAACAGAACTCATTTATTAATATATTTCACTTGAAATTATGTATTGAAGTTAGCGTACACGCGAAACTTGTTGCCAGCATGCCTCAATAATGCCCTCTGGCGCTAAGACCAAATATTATATTATTGTATATTGTATAGAATTTTAAATAAACCTCGTGAGAGGACTGTTTTCAGAAAAAAAAATAATAATAAAAAAGGACCATCATTTTTTATTAAGCAGGCCGACTTGGCATGTGATGGTTTCTAAATTAAAAAGGATCTAATACTACTGAATGGAAATATAGAATCGAGGAATATATGGTCTAATTTATGTAATTTATATGCCAAAAACCAGAGGGTCTCTGTCTGTCTGTATTTGTCCAGATTTTGCCAACCATTATAATGCCATAATCTTGATAAAAATTAGATTAACTTTAAAGTTTAAAAAGTCCGTTAAATTGGTAAAATTTAATTTCCATAAGTTCGCCAATTTGTGTAGAAGGTACCGCAAGAATATCAGAGAAATTAATTTTGACAAGTTGCGTAATTTATAGAAGAGGTGTAGGAATGGATATGGCATTGCCGTCTGTTCTAACCCCCACAATCTAGTTAATCGAATGCAAGATGGTCGTTAAATGTTAGCGATTTCTATGCAATTACTTGCCAAAAAAGGTCACGAAAATATGGGTTTTTTTCTTTATTGCTATAAAACAATATTTTAATAATTTAAACCAAAACAATTTAGTATTAGTTTAAAGCCTCAGCGTCTTGTAGACATTATAGAGGCGAATTACCAATACTGAGAATATTGCATTATTTACAATATTTTAAAATGAAAGAGAACAAAAAAAATGTATATATATATATGTGGAAATTACTTCTCAATTCATTTCCTAAATCAGAAGTTTTTCTACGTTGTGTGACAAATACGTTTTAAGCAAAGTTTTAAACGAAGAAATTCTCGTTTCAACCTTTTAAATAAGGAGATAAATGCTGAAATTCTTGAGTTCCTGAAAATTGTATTCGTTGTGTCGTGGTTTCAAACAAACACCTTATTATGCTTAGATTGCTACTATTTCTTGTATTGAAATTGTTTTCATTTTTTGTGGACTTTATACAGGGTGGCGCAATAAAACGCGCATATTTAAAAAATAGATTAAAAAATAAATAAAAAAGGTATGGCTAAAATAAATCTAAGGCATTTTAGAGTAATAAATGGAGTTTATTTTTAAAAATAACATCATCTAAATAGTGACCCTCTCTACGACGGCACTCCTCTAACCGCAAACGAAAATTATTGAAAACTTTCTTCAGCTATACTGGTGTAATGGCTGCCATTTCACCACGGATATTCTCCTTGAGCTGAACGATGTTTCTTGGATTATTACTGTAGACTTTGTGTTTGAGGTATTCCCTCAAAAAAAAAAAGGTCAAGAGGCGTCAAGTCTGGACTACGTGGGGGCCATGGGATATCACCTCTTTTCGAAATCAGTCTGCCAGGGAACATCTGCTTCACCACCGCCATGGAGTCATTTGATGTGTGACAGGTAGCTCCATCTTGCTGGAACCAAGTTCTGGAATTCACTATTTTTGAACTTTTAATTTCTGGAGCCAAAAATCCGTCCAACATCTTAACATAGCGTTCCGTATTTACCGTGACGTTTTGGGCCCGCGCATTTTCGAAGAAAAAAGGACCAATTATTCCTCTGCCAGATATTGCTGCCCATACTGTCACTTTAGGACTATGCAATGGTTTCTGATGTTTGATTTTGGGATTTTTACTGTTCCAGTAACGACAATTTTGACGGTTTACGAACCCATTCATAAGGAAATGAGCCTCGTCAGGGAAAAGGATGTTGTCAGAATTGAAAAATCGATTAAGCATTTCATTAGCAAATGCGAGCCTTGCTATGAAGTCAGACTCGTTCAATTCTTGTGTTAATTGCAGCTTATATGGATGCAGTTTAAGATCCAATGTTAAAATTCGTTGCAAACTTCGTCGCGATAATTGTAAGACAGACGATCTCTTGCAGGTCGACATTTGTAGATTTCCTCGTACTGACTCCATAACTCTCTCAACATTGTCTTCGGTCCTAGATGTTCTTGGGCGACCATTTGCTTGTAGTTTAAATGTTGTACCGGTCTCTTCAAAACGCTTTACCCATATTTTAATTAAATTAGCACTCGGAGCTTCACTAATTCGCCGTAGTCCATATTCAGCACAATATAGTCGCCTAGTAGCAATATATGAACGAGAGTTCTCTTATATTGCGCGCACGCAAAATACGCGACGCTTCCCGTCGAAGTGATTCATAGTGACTAAAACTCCATGAGCCCACCAACCCAACGATGTAGGCGCCCCCCTTTCCGCCCGCGCCTTTTCTACCCCGCAAAAAAAGATGATGCAATATGCACATTTTATTGCGCCACCCTGTAGTGTGATGGCCTATACTGCAAACGCATTTAAAAACGTATAACAAAAGCTGCAGTTTATACGAGTAGATTCTGCATATTGGCAAAATCGTCGGAAAAACATCTTTATATAAGGAAACAGTCGAAAATGTCATAAGAAGATTTTATGCTATTTTCTATGCCTTTGACTAAACCCTTTGTAAAGGTTTTAATTCTCCACTTTTCCTACATCCGTATACAACAGCCAAGTAATTGAAATTGCTGTGGATCAACGCCTTATACAGCAACAGTCTACTAATCTAAGATGTACTAATCTAATTCATAGTCTTCAATTTCAGGCCCAACAAGTCGGTTATCACATGGTCTAAACGTTTTGAATTGAAATTCGGATTATGCGCGACACCTTCATTAACAGAAGCGATATTTTTGCCAGTGTGTACATTGCGATGATGCACAGGCCTGTCCAGATTTGCAACGCTTCCAGTCTCAACAAATTTCTTTAAAGTCTTGCCAATTTCTTGCACAGTAGGTCGATTGTGACGCTTATAATCACCCCATAATGCACGAAAAGTTCCCACGTTTGAATAACCACTTTTGTGGCAAGTTGTAACTATTTGTTCGCATTGTTCGGTTGTTAAACGATCCGTATTGGTAAATGACAAACTTTTCACTAAATAAATAACACTTCTTATTACAGGTACTTGATAGCTGACAGAACTTGCCTGACTGCCAGATTTGAAACCACTAAATAGAGGGTTATCCATTTACATATACAGGGTTGCCCATATTCGACGGACCCATCTGGCAACGC
>JAHXMU010000570.1:1835763-1848102 GCA_019455685.1 Philornis downsi
AAAAACATGGGTCCGTCGAATATGGGCAACCCTGTATGTCATTTGATATGTAAAAATACAACCCCCTTCAGAAAATCTTTCAAGTATCAAGTATCCTTTGACCAAATATATTTATTGTTTTTCTAAGTCGATTGAGCGATGTAAATCAGTCTTGCTTTCTGGCTGGTTTGTTAAAATATTAATTTTCCAAATTTCTATTAAACTAAGGCTAATTTTGCAAGATCATGGCTGGCAATTGTAAATGAGCCTTGTCAAACCGTCCCTTCATATACATCTACATGTTTTTCAAAAATGTAATGTTTTTCATAATCCTTAGACTGCGGCAACCTAACTAATATATATAATTTTTAGTCAAATTTTTAAACATTTATCGATTAACCATACCTTTGTGGAAGCTCTCACAAAAATGACCGATTTAGCATGGATTTTCTCAAGTCAAAATCTGTTATTCACTTGTTCTGGATGCTGTCAAATATGATACATATTAGGCGTTCACCCTGGGGAAAGAAGCGTCTAAGTTACCAAGTATCTGTAACCCAATAAGTTCCATGAATTTTGAAGTCAATAGGGTGATGTCCGTCGATCTAGCTGGCTTGTAGGCATGATAATGGGCGTAAATCTTAGATTAGTAGACTGTTGCTGTATAAGGCGTTGATCCACATCAATTTCGAAAACTATCTCAAAATGTTCCACTGCTGCAATCAATTCAAAGGTGGCCATTTAAATGAGATTATATTTCGCACATAATGGCAAACTCCAAGCATTATAATGAAATAAAAGTTTCATTGACACCGTAGATTTATACGCTTTTATTTTACTTCACTTTTGAACACGAAAAATGGAAAACCCGTTACTGCTCATTGATATGAATTTTCTTATTTTGCAAAATTCAGTAACCCTTCTATAATTTCAATGAAGAGGGCTTTATTAAGATATTTCGTATTTTTTATTGAATTGTGGTTCAGAATTTTTTTTTTTTTCAAAAACCTAGCGGTTTACCAAGCCTTTTGTAGAATCCTCCCACTTTTACACCAACGCAGAAATACGTTGATACGAAGTCAATGTAAAACAGTCTTTCTATGCTGATTTAGAGATGACAAAAGAAATTAACAAAATGTCAAAATTTTGTCATAGGAAAATTATGTTCACCACCCAAAACCAAAAAATTGATAACCAGATACCTTCATCCAACCTGGGTGAAGGTATAATTAGTAGATAGAGGAGTATTCCTCGTAACTTTCTGTATATATTGGCCATTCATTTCAAAACTTGCAGGAAATAGCAAAAATTTCACGCTGACATCTCATATAACATTTAAGTAGCACTTTAAAAGGCGCAGTGTTTCACGTGCGAATCAGGATGGCGTCCAATCGCTGATTTATAGCTGTCCGCCTTGAAGTAAAATTCAGTGGTGTCATGTGTTACGTTTACTAATGATTGACCTGAGACTTTTATGAAGCAATAATTATTTCGCACTGTTAATATTACTTTAAATAACACTTCACTAGTTTGAAAAAATTTTGTTTTCTTGTGCCTCTCTGGGTCTTAAAAGTTTCACTCATGTCAATGTGGTTTAAATCCGTCTACTAATGCTTAAATTACGCTGCGCTTATCAGAATTACAATCGTCACGGAATCATTTACCTGTGGTAATTTTGCCTTACAAGAGTTATTACTTTCACTATTACTATCTACTGAATTTTAAAAAAAACTTTCCAATATTTCATTCCTTGAAACGGTGATGCCCTAGTTTTCTGATGCGTACTATTATAGCGACCATTCTTCATATGTTATTGTTTCTATAGCTTTGCTGTAAAGCCATATCCATTCTCAGATTAGAACATCAAAGATGGCAGTGCAACAAAAATAGCACCAACAACACAATCTACAGATAATTGGCACATCTCTAAAGTTCAAGGACATCGGATGAAGTGAAGTTTTAAACTACAGAGAAAAAAATGTACACAGCCCAATGAAGCTCTGACCAAAAAGTGAAACAAACGAAGGTGAATGGTGAAAATGATGTGTGAATATCATACCGAGAATATTGTTTTGTTACACGGCGACCGAGTGAGTTTTGTACAGTGTTGGATAACTTAAGTAAACATCATTTGGTTGTGGTACGAAAGGTGGCACACAGTCACAATTTCACAATAATTTAATATAAATCATACGCCATGTCACACATGTATGTACGAGTATGACAGATACCGAATAAAATCTACATGTGTAAGCATGCATTTACGAACGTACGAGTACACCACACACAGGCATACATATGCATGAGTATGTATATCTAATTATTTGACTCTCCGTTCACACTTCACTGCTGATAAATTCACCCTGTACATGTGCGTTGTTGTACTTTTCTTTTCTTTCTTTCTTTCTTTCCGATTTTATTAATGGATTCCTCTGTTAATCATACGCCACAGATGACAACTAAAGCGTGTGTTTGTGTCGTTTAATTGTTCATTCACATCGATTTGGGAATTTTTCTTTTTTTTTTGTTGTAATACTTATTCATAGGGTTTTCCTCGTTTGCACTAAAAAATTTTTTAAATTACAGCGGATTTGTCATCATTTATGCATTAGAAATTTGGTTTTAATTATTTATCATGCGACACGTTACAATACACACACTTGACTTTGTGGGTCTACTTTGTATTTCCCAGAAATGTTGTTGAAAACTTTAATTGTTATATTAGATATTTCTATCTTGTCTGGTATTTAATATGTTGGTACGAAAACTCAAGTTATTTTCTGGGTATTGACTAACTGACGTGTTCTATGGAACTGTCTCTAAATGTTGTAGGCTCTTGATTTCAAGACCATAATTGTGGAAAAGCGCAAAATCACAACAAAGACTGGATTGGAATTCATTCTCTCTTCTATTGCACTCTCCATCTCTCTCGCTCTCCCTCTCTTCCTCTCTCTGTAACTTACACCTTCTCTCTTTCTGTCTCTCTTGGTTACTCTTTCGACATGTTTTCTAATTTTTCAACTCTTTCACTATTCTTGTGTCTTGCATATGCGTGGTTTTAAGAGAAATTTGCTTTCATGTCCTGTAAACAAATTTTACATATCAAAGGCTATAACTTGGCTGTTGTTATTTATGCTGGCCCATTGGAATGCTAACCTAATACGTCTCCGACAACCAAGTACAAACGGAGAAGGTCGAGAAGTGGATAATATATTGCCTTTGGTGTTATCACATTTTCCTGTTAATTCTTTCTTTTATCCGTTTGTGTGAATGCAATACAATTTGTTGGCTTGACTTTCTTTCAGTTTTAGTTGATTCTCCTTTTCCTGAACCCATTCTTTTAACACTGACCTACATTTGGTGAAGTTGGTGGAAAATGCAGTGTTCAAAAGGCAATTATACATTTTACAAATATTCTTCAAAAACGAATCTTGATATCATCGAGCTTCGTGACCAGGTAATAGCCAATACAACACAGTGGGGCAATGAAAAGCAAACTAGTGTAGGTCAATAGTTGAAATTCTGAAATGCTTTAATTTTAAACTTCTTCAGTTAATTACTCAATATTTTGGAGTTAAAATATTATGAAATTTTCAGCCCCAAAGTAGTAAAGGGTATCCCAACAAGAACGCAAGATTTTAATTGTAAATAAAACGCAGATATTTAAAAAAAAATCGTGAAACTTTATTACATATATATCGTAAAGTGGACAGAATGATGTTATGTACGGAACAAGACATCGGGCAGAGGTCGCCGCGGCTTTGCTGGCACACACGCGATCTTTTAATGAAATTTTCAATGACCGCTGTGCATAAATGCTGCTGTATTTCATTAATGCAGCGTCCAATTTCCTCTTTCAAGACTTGAGTCGACTTCGTCGTAAATCGCGCAATTTATGTGGAATGCACCCAAATTCGAAAGGGAATCCATTAACATTCCCAGGACGAAGTGTATCAAAAGCATGATATTTGCCAAGTCTCACGGAAATTAATTCAACTGCTTGAAAATTATGGTCCCAAAACTAGCCGACCTGACGTATAGATTGATCCAGTAGTTTGGAAACAATGTACTTTGGTGGAAAATTGCAACCCTATAAAACATATATTTTAAGTTTGAAGGTGTCACGTCGTTTTAGTGTTTCTATTTGAGCCATCAAAATTAAACGATCTCACTGAATTTGTAAATATAGAAAAAATTAGTCACCGTTATGCAATTCAATATTCCAATTTAAAAGGTCTCAGTCCAACCAATAGTAAAGCCAAGCTAGATTCTACTCTGAGGAATTCTGCTCCTTCGTTTACGACTGTAAAATATTGGGCAGCAGAGTTTAAACGAGGCCGTACGTGCTGCCAAACCGAATGATCGTCGTCAGAAGATGCGTGAGCTAACTGCAATGATATGCATTTCAAAAAGTGTTATTTATTGTACATCAATCGAAGATTTAAAGACGAGAAAACAGTTCTCAAGATGGGTGCCGCGCGTACTTTCAATACAGCAAAAACAGGGTCGCTAAGGTGTTTAGGTAGACCAAGTGCTTGGCGATATTTCATCGCATTAAAGCCTAATTTTTGCATCGATTTATAACTATGGATGAGGTTTGGGTCCACCACTTCACACCTAAAACAGAGAAACATTCAATAAAGTGAACTGGAATGGAGGAATCGTATTTAAAAGAGGCAAACACGGTTTCAACTGCAAGCAATATCATGCCATATGTTTTTTTGGGATACACATGGGATTATTTCTATCGATTATCTTCAGAAAGGAAAAACATTTAACATTAACCGCGAATATTCTGCTAATTTCTTGATCTTCAATTTCACGCATCCACTATTGCGATGGCTAAAGTTAAAGAATTAATGGTCGAATTGCTTCATTACGTACCTGATTCGCCAGATTTAGCTCCCTCGGACTATTTTCAATTTCCAAACTAGGAAAAATGGCTCGGTGGTAAAAGATCAAAAGTAATGAGGAGTTGGAGTCTGCGGTTGATGGCTAGTTTAAGGGACTTGACATGTAGAAGTTATTGAATATCACTGGAAAAAGTATATCGAGCTAAAAGGAGATTATGTTGCAAAACAGAAACATTTTCCCAAATTTTTCTCAAGTTTTACCAAGTATTGCAAATCATTGTACAAATTAAAAACTACAGGGAAAATACTGAATCTTTGCTAATCGGTAATTTTTTATGAGGACTGACAAAAGGGTTGTGGCAATCAGGACCACTTTAACTCTCGGACCCCATTTTACCGTTTTACAATAATTTGACAAACAGACAAATTAAAAACATAAACTAATTATATATAAAGTTTTAAAATTTAAAATTAAATGGTCCATTTGTATTGGAGGCATCAGAAGAAGATACTCGTTCGATTTTGCGCAAGTTTTACAGAATATTATAAATTACCACAATGACAAAAACATGGGCTACACCAGCATTTTAACTAGTAACTACACGGGAAGTATGAACTTAAAATCGTATTCTGTTTTAATTCTGATTTCGCTAAATTTATTGCAACCAAATGAAATAAATAAACCAAAAAAAAAATGAATAAATTAGAAGTTGTAGAGAAAAAAATTAATTTCGTAGAACCAGACAATTTAGATGGGTGAATTGGCTGATCAATATAAGCAATATACCATATAAGACGAGGCAAAATATTAAGCTGTTAAAGGCTTTAAAAACTTCCTGAAGATATGAGGCAATTATTGTGTCGGTCATCGCTCGATCAACATAAAAAATTATTGAACACATTTGGTCAATTGATATTTGGTATGTTAAACGCCTCTTTCTGAACAATTTATATCTCTGCCTTATCAAATGATATATACTTTTATACCTTATGATGAACATATCGTACTACGCTAATATGGGGCACTTAAACTCGAAACTGCTGAAAATTGTTATTTTGGATAATTTTCTTCAACTGTATGAATAATGTTGCAACCCAGATATTAATTAAACATGATGGGAGAGTTTCCCATTTTAAAACTGTGCCAGAAATGGATCCCTTTCAACTCTCTATGGTTTCGAAAATATGATGCAACACGGTCATATTGTGGTCAAACGACTATTTAACTAGGAAATCCAAATCCAACAAATTTGAATGATTTAGAGAAATACATTTGATCAATTATTGAGGCGATCTAGATGGATACAGTGGATAACAACGTCGTATATGGTCACCAATCTGATCCCACAAATACAAAGCATAACCTTCGCAGCGTGAATATTCAGCCGATAGGACGACGTAGAAGCATGCCCGGAAAGCCCCGATGACAATCTTTTTTTTTTTGGATTACTGTAATGAATCTATTTTTCATCACCGATTGCAATACGATGAAGAAAACACTTCTCTTTTTGTCGCTGAAGAAGTTTTTCACAGGCGAAAAACCACACGCAACGTCCCTTGGCTTCTTCTCATAAGAAACCCAAGTTCCTTTCTTTTGAATCATTCCCAACGCATGCAATCGCTAGAAAATGGATTGGCTGGCACTTACAGCTGGCGCCATCTATTGGCAAACAGCGAGAACTTAGTTACGCAGTTAATACTTAGGTAAAAATTCAAATTGTTCGCAATTCACAAGCGTCATTTTTTCCAGTTTTGTGAATTCCCAAAATTTCTAAAAAAAAAAAAACGTTGTTGGACAAAATGTTCCAGAAATTTATTACGCAACCGGTCTTACTAAAGTTTGTCTTCTGTGTTTAGTTTTTCCATATTTGTGGAATACATTTGAACGCCCCTATTTTGAACTCAAATAGGAAGTTATGAGCGAATTTTGTTATATTGATCGTAACGTTTTCATGGCAGCATCACTTTACCAAATACACGATTAGAAAAGAAATAAGAAAAATTTTTTGATCAAAGACAAATAAGGACTTTGCATACTTAGGCTAGCATAGACCAACAAATAATGCTTATGATCTTGAAATGCCGTAATATATTATTCTAATATCTGTAGCTCTATTTTCGGTAAAATGAATTTTGGTAAAATGACCATACTCATATTTATCTTAATTTTCAATGAATTTCACCAATTTAATGTATTTTTTAGTGCTAATTCATCCTTTTCCCTCATTCAATTTTCAAAGTTGTCATGTTTCAAATTTTATATTATTTGGTCCTAATCAAGGAATGGTTTTCCAAGTTTTGTTAATCTACCTTTCTGCCTAAAATTTGGGTTCACATATTTCCTATCTCACCGCTGAAGTCCACATGAAATTTTTTTGTCCAAGATATTTTATGTTGTTCTTCATAAAATTGACTCTGCAGCTGTTAACTTTTGTGCTGTATTGAAATTGAAAAAGAGGTCCACCGTTTTAATTCATATTCTCATAATTTACAAGGATTAAAAAAATTTCTAAAGAAGTTTTTTTTTACATTTTTACGTATGAATCATGTACACATATTTTAACACGATAACATTTTTGGTTTCCTTATTAAGCCCTCTTCAAAATCTACAAAATCCGTCAGTGTTCATTAAAAAAAAATTGGCCTTCAAAATGAGAAATATTTTTCCAAAACATTTCATTGTGTTCCGTGTACGTGTTCCATTAGATTGTTAGCAATTTCTTAGGAAATTTATTCAATTAATTTGGGAAACCATCCACATCACCTGCACAATTCTATATCAATTTGCATTAAAAGGATTTTATAGCATAATTATAATTTCACACGAAACACGGCGTAGAAAAATGAGTTATTGTCGCACTGTGGTTCAAAAGTAAAAAAGCGTATTGAAAATTGACACCGAAAGTAGGTTTAAAGATATTGAAAATGCAGAAATGCATACTAAAACTAATTTATTACTATATATGACACAATCATGTTTGAAAATATAAGAACATAATTACGTCGAATTGTGACCGATTAAAGCTCAATTGCTATTACATGCAATAATCGTATATTCGGCACCATCAACTGTCTTTCTATGACCGACGGACGGTTGCCTCGATTTATAATAAATAAATTGACAAATCCTGTAAAAAAATCTAAAACTGACTTTTCGTATTATCATAAAACTGTAATTCCTGTTTACTTTGGTCTAAAAATTGAATATGGGGTCAGCACATTGTTTTTCGACACTAAAAAAAAGTATGGCAAATCTGTAGCACAAGAAAGCTTAAAGACGTGTGGAGGTTTAAAGCAGATATTGAAACAGCGTCTTTGTACAAGAGCGCTTGATCACCAAATATAAATTGTGACTTACCGTAGAAACATGGATGCGTATGATCGTGGGTTCGACACCAACATAACCATCTGTCTTTAATTGAAAAGTGGTCACGTTTAAAATTACATATTGAAACAACGTCTTTGTACAAGATCATTTGGCCACAAAATATAGATCGTGGCCTACCGTAGAAACATGGATGCGCATGATCGTGGGTTTGATACCGACGTATGTCTTCCATTGAATAGTGGTCACGCAAAAGCACATATTAAAACAAAGTAATAGTACAAGAACGATTGATCAAAGAACAAAATATAAATTGTAACCTACCGTAGAAACATGGATGCGCATCGTGGGGGGGATCGTGGGTTTGATACCGACATATGTCTTTCATTGAATAGTGATCACGCTTTTAAACGTAGAAACACCGTAGAAACATAGATGCGCATGATCGTGGGTTTCATACCGACATATGTCTTTCATTGGATAGTGGTCACGCTTAAAAACACATATTGAAACAAAGTAATAGTACAAGAGCGCTTGATCAAAGAACAACATATAAATTGTAACCTACCGTACAAACATGGGTGGTACATGCGACGGTAGTGCGTATGATCATGGGTTCGACACCAACAAAACCACCTGTCTTTCATTGAATATTGATCATGTAATTGTCATATAATCTACAATTCCAGTAAAACCTTCTCAAACTGATATTTGGAATGTAATAAAATAGAAGTTTCTTTCAGTGATTCTAAAAGTGGAATTCATATAGACTCTTGGAACATAAGAAACTGACCCATGCCCTAATCAAAGGATGCAGCGAAATTTCTTTTTCGTTAGCTCAATGAATTAGGGAAGCTCTCCTATATGCTTTTTTCAGGAAACAGGTAAATTTAGTTTTTATACATTCAGCTGAAGCCAATAGGTAATCACCACAAGAAAGCTTCGAAGATATTAATTATCTTTTGATCAGATATGTTTCGTGACTTTTTTAGGTCGATTGAGCCATGCCCATCCATGGAGTTGGTTGGTAAATGACAACTACCCCTTATTATGTCCTAATATTACTGAAGATTGTAATAGTAAGGTTATAAAATGGCTATATTGATCGATTTTGGTACCTCTCATACAAATTGCTTGGTTTTCCTAATTTCGAACCGGTGAAAAGTAGAAATGTAAGATTTATACTTGGAAATACTTGGATAATTGTGCACAAATTGATAAATTCCTCTTCTGACACAAATGACTGATTTAATTAACAAGTATTCGTATGTTCATATCCAGTGCATCTAGTTATACGAATTTCAGTAGAAAAATTGATGGGGAAAAGGATTAATTGCCATTTATTTTTAATCTCAGACTATATTTTGGCAACCTCTTAAAGTGAAAGTATAATCTGAAAATTAAAGTGAGGCAGCATTGCCACGGACATTTTAGCACCCATAATCACATTAACGTACCGTAGGAAATTCAGTTTCTCCCCTGTTATGCATGATCCGTAGATTACAGCAACATAGACTTTCGTTCATTGTTTTGATTATTGCATTGAATTGTATCGCCTGATAAAACTTTGGAAAAAAAAGATCAGCTAATCTCCCTTTCTGTAATCGTGCATACAAATGACCGATTTCAACTGTGTAATCTTAGTTTCTAATATTTCCATTTTGCATTAATCGCGAAGTTGATAAATTTAATTTTGACAATGAAAATTAACTAAATTTTCACTCCTATTTGGATACCAACCGTACAAATTTAAAGATTTATCGAAATTTACATTTTCCCCGCTATTTTGTACGCAGCAATTTCTTAAACTACTGTTGATTAGATTAGATTACAGTGTTTGGTTAAAAAAGTCGGAGGGATAACCCCTTTCTATCAGGTGTCTCACATACAAATTATCTAATTTAAATCATATTTCATAGCTTTCACTCCGTTGTAATTAATTCTGCATACGTTAACAGGCATCAGGCATTTACTGAACTTAGTTCTGCGAATGAAAATGATTTGCAATGCCACCTCCCTTAGGGTACCTCACATACAAATTAGCCAATTTTTAAGAAATCAGTGGGTTTTCGGTTGTAAATCAAGTATTGCAATTATATGTTAAAATAATCAAGCCATAATTTTGCTTATTTTGTGGTGCTTTAGCACAGAACAGCATTTATTCATAAGAACATAGCGATTTCTCACGCCTCCCCTGGCACTCTGTGCACTTTTGCACTAACGCAAAAGGACTTTGTGTAAAAGTATGTGTAAGTCAGTTCACCTGACTGTAATTTCTACATTGCTTAGTTATATCGACATACAAACAAAGCTTTCCCCGAGGACTTAAACCATAATTAAGTATATAATAACAATACCTGGTGGCAAATTTTCTTTGTATATCCTTAAAAAAATATTAATTGTATTTTAATATTGATTTAACATGCATACATGCGATGCTAAATGAAATTTAATAGCAATTTTGTAGAAGCTTCGCGGTTTAGTAACACCAACAGCTTATGTATAGTTAATATATATAGTATAGTATGTCAACTGGAAGGTAATTAGTGGCAAACAGATTTACAAGAACACATGTAAACAGTCAACCCTTGTAGAACGTGGCATATGTTCAGAAATATTCTATTATTTAATATTAACAACGGGTACATAAAGGGTGTCCTAACAAGAACGCAAGATTTAAATTTGGCCCCATTCGAAGTGTCATTGTTTGACATTTGAACAATTGTTATTGTTTGCTAGTAGAAGGTACGAGATTAGTAAAAATGGAGCGCTTCACGAATGAACAACGCATTCTCATTGTGAAATTGTTTTACCAAAATGGTGAACGTTTTGCGGCTACAGTTCGCAAATTGCGATCAATTTGGGGTCGAAATAATGTTCCAAAAGAGTCAATTGTAAAGAGATTAATGGATAAATTTGCCAAAACTGGGTCTGTTAGTGATGTGAAGACAACAACGCGCCTTCGACCAGGTCGATCGACTGAAAATGTCGCAGCTGTACGTGATGATGTCGCTCAAACTTCATCCACCTCAATTCGACACCGAGCTTAGCAAATTGATGTCTCCAACTCCACCATGCAGCGAATTTTGACGAAAGATTTGCATCTTCATGCATACAAAATTCAATTGACTCAGGAACTGAAGCTAGCTGACCATGGACAGCGAAGGGAGTCCGTTAATTAAGTATTGGAGATACAACATGAAAATGCTGATTTTTTCAATAAAATCATCTTCAGTGACGAAGCCCATTTCCATTTTGATGGATTCGTCATTAGGCAGAATTGTCGCACTTGGGATGAGGAAAGTCCTCGATTGATTCACGAGAAGCAAATGCATCCTCAACGTGTCACTGTGTGGTGTGGATTCTGGGTTGGAGGAATCATTGGACCATTTTTTAAGAAAATGAGCATGTCAAGCGCAAACTGTCAATATTGTTCGGTATCGTGAAATGATAAACAGTTTTTTTCGTGCCTAAAATTGAAGAAATGAATGTGGAGTCATTTCCCGGTCGTGTTATTTCTCGTCTGGAGACCAAAATTGGCCGACTAGATCGTGCGATTTAACACCTTTAGACTTTTCTCTTTGGGGTTTTTTGAAGTCGATGGTTTACGCGAATAAGACGACGACGACTCAAGTCTTAAAAAAGGAAATTGAACGCTGCATTAATGAAATATCGCAGCATTTCTGAAAACGGTCATTGAAAATTTCATTAAAAGATCGCGTGTGTGTCAGCAAAGCCGCGGCGGCCATTTGCCCGATGTGTTGTTCCATACGTAACTTCATTCTGCCTACTTTACGATATAATGAAGTTTCACGATTTTTTTTAAATATCTGCGTTTTATGTAAAATTTTAAACTTGCGTTCTTGTTGGGACCGCCTTTATTTAGTGCTTTCAAAATCGCCAGTATGGCTGTTAGCTATTAAATACTGACCTTTACCTCGCATTTAAATTATATTACCCATAAAGCTTATTCTATACTGGCGTATATTAGAAGAAATTGTTCCGATTTCACTGATCAGCGTAGTTTAAAAATAGTGTATACTTCCTATGTAAGATCAAAGTTGGAATATGACTCTATTGTTTGGAGCCCACTTTGCCGTGTCAAGATATCAGGTATAGAAAGAATTCAGCGGGTCTTTCTGAAATTTGCTCTCTCTTCAATGAACTTTGGTGATTTTGTGC
>JAHXMU010000570.1:1848112-1864461 GCA_019455685.1 Philornis downsi
CTTTCTGAAATTTGCTCTCTCTTCAATGAACTTTGGTGATTTTGTGCCTCCTTATATTTCCAGATGCTGGTTATTGGGCTTACAGTCATTGCAATATCGCCGTATCTCTCGCACTTTGTTATTTGTATTCGATATAATAGCTGGTATAATCAATCAATTGCGATTATTTACATGAGTCTCGCCGTGAGGCCTTACTCATGGTGTGCCATCACACAAGGGATTGTTTTCTACAATTTCTTTTCTTTTATATAATTCTTTTCTTATTGCGGCAGCCAGCGCCTCTTTGGGGTACTCAAAATAATCCCGAAAGGATTAGTCGAACTGCCCTTCGGATAAGAAGTAGGTCCTTTTGGAAAACTTCCTCACGGCCCGTTTCCTCTCTCAGCCAAAGTATCTTTGAAGTCACTTGGTATGAAGTGAGCTTCATCCCGGTTAGGTGTGAGGTTATCTAGGGTACGTCAGATAGACAATGAACAGTGTTTTCCAAGCTTCTGCTTTACCTTCAGCAACGCAAGAGCACTGAAAACACGTGTTCGGACAACCACAGCCAGCACGATGCTCCCACAAGGGGTTCAAGGCCACGACCAAGCAAGAATAATGTTCTTTGGGCCCCTGGTCACCCGTGCTACCAGAAGAGAAGAACCCTCTGGTGTGGGTTTCGCAGACAAAATACTCCAGTTTTGCTTTATTATACCTCGCATGGTACTGGTCATCCATTATCTGCGGAATAGATTTTCAATGTCCGAAGAAAAATATCGACACAGCAAATAAATGCCATGCTCCTCTAGTCTATTAACCATATCTCTCTGCGAAAGAACTCCATGGTCGTACGACTATAGAAACAGAAAAGATAAATCTTCCGATATCTCTCTACGGCTTCTCTATAACCACTTCTGTTGGCAGGGAGTATAATAGCTGGTATAATTAATTGTTCTGAATTATTGTCGCTTATACCGTTTTATGTTCCGTCGAGATCACTCAGATGTCATTACATATTTAAAGTAACACGCCATTCCACAAATTATGTCCAACATGGTGCTTTTAATCGCGAATTTATTGAATTTAATACCCTAAATGGGATTGCAAGAAATGAATACCCAATTCAACGCCTAGAGTTTTGTATGTCTAGAAATGACTTCAAACTATTCCTTTTTAGATATTTAACATAAAATAATGTATAGGAACATGATTATATAACTTTCTTGAGATATGTTATGTCAACTCTTAGTCTGTAAGGAATTATACGTCCATAGACCTAAATAATTGAAATATGTATTATCTGAAATGTTATTTATTTGATGAAAGATTTGCCATTTTCGAATATGGATCATCTATCAACCGAACAACGCGTAAAAATAGTTAAAATTTACTACAAAAGTGGTGATTCAAATGTGGTCTTTCAGCGATAAAGCTCATTTCGCACTCGGTTGTTACGTCAGCAAGCAAAATTTTCTCATACGGTGCTCGGAGAACCCAGAAATGATTGCAGAAGGGCCATTGCACCCGGAAAAAGTGACTGTTTGGTGCGCTTTATGGTCTGGAGGTGTAATTGAGCCGTATTTTTTGGAAAACTATTTCAAACGGATCCACTGTAACGGTCACCTAAATGATATTGTATTTCATGTATAATGACAAGATCCAAGTATTATAAATACAAATTTCAACGAAATCATACTCTTATGTTTGTTTCGTTTAACTTTCCCACTCGACGGTTATGTCAACAAGCAACGTGATCGTATATGGTGCTCGGAAAACCCAGAAGTAACGGTGGAAAAGCCATTGCATCAGGAAAAAGTGGTCTAGTGGTGTCATTTGGCAGTATTTTTTCGAAAACTTTTTCGCAAGGATCCAAGGATAAAATGATATTTTATTTCGTACATAATGGCAAGGTCCAAACATTATGACGAGATAAAAATTTCATCGAAATCATTGATTTATGTTTGTTTCGTTTAACTTTTCCACTCGACGGTTACGTCAACAAGCAAAATTATCTCTTATAGTGCTCGGTCAACCCAGAAGTGACGGTGGAAAGGCCACTTCATCAGGGAAAATTAACTGTTTGGTGTGCGTTATGGTCTAGAGATGTCATTGGGCCGTATTTATTCGAAAACTTTTTCAAAAGGATTCGTACATAATGGCACGGTCCAAGCTTTATAATGAAATATACATTTCATCGAAATCATTGATTTATGTTTATTTTATTTAACTTTACTTGAAATCGAGAAGTGGATTATAATAATAATAATTACACGATATACGAGGGCAGTCCCAAGTCTAGCAGACGTGAAGTATAGATGGTGCCAGTAATTTGAAAGAAAAAAATTTTTTTTTTTTTATGAAAAATGGCAACTTTACAAAGCATATTTTTAAGTTTCAAGACGCAACATTGTTTCAAAATGTATAGGTAAATAATTTATTGAACAAAACGTCCCTAAATCGGATTATTCTAGCTATGAAGTCTTCAATGTCATGCAAAATTATGGATTTATTTTTATTGCATTTATTTTTATATAAGCATTTTGCATGATAAATTTCCATTCAACCTTGTCTAAACTTCAATACTTTAAACATCATTTTAAGATTATATGTATTTGAATTTACCATTACGATTCTTTAATTTATATTAAAATTAACCTATATTTTGTACATTAAAATGTACTCGTACTTTTGTATTGATATCATTGTGAATGAATTTAAGCTTTTGCCCACAAAGTGGTTACTTAACTCCATTGAGTGAGGATACGAGACCTCGTATGTGTACTAAATTTAACTGAATTCCGAATTGTAACATACGAGTATAAAATTAACTGCTGCCGAAAGTTCTGTAATAAGCAAAAATCACTTATAAATCAGATCTCAACTGGGAATCACACAAGAATTAATTAATTCAATGGACGTTTAATAAGGCAACAATTATTAAACCTCAATTGAATTAATTAATTCTCATCTTTTATTTATTGCCAATTGTAATTTCTTCAAGATCAATTTGATTGTATATAAGTTCACAGTAACGCGAAATTACAAGCGCCAATTTTCAGTTTTCTGGTAAAAACCAATTGTGAAATTGGTTCTCCTGACAACCATCGCTATTGGATAAATCACAATACAGTCTAACATTGAACTGTATCAAGAGAGTTATGAAATTGATTAGAGGATTCCACTCTAACCCCCTCGTCTTCATATTAATCATCTCTATCAATCCATCACCACCTCTGTACAAACCCCAAGTTATGAGTGAACTGCAGAACTGTGGATATGCTTGAACCAGCCACCACAAACTATATAAAACGAATCATTTGTCAGATGACTTTATATGTGATAAATGTTGCTTTATCGAGATATTTTCCCTTATTAATGAAGTCATATTCAAAAGCAAAAATTTAATATCATAATAAAAAATGGAAGGCACTGCTTTCTTATGTCTTGTTTGTTGGAGAACTTTTAGTAAAACTAATGCCATAAACGAAACATGGTGATTGGCGCAAAGCCCAGCCGAGCAGATGCTTATGTACTCATAACCGATGAATTCCGGTTGAAAATATCATGGATGGCATACAGATTTGTTGTAATTAATATGGGCGTGGCGGAAAAGTCCTCCTCTCCTGCACAGTATCTTGTCAAAGTTCCTTTTTCTAATAACGAACTAATATATATTTCCATTGTTTTTTAATACCACGGCCACAATTACAGCTGTGACATTAAAAGGTATATGAACTAGGATAGTTCGTTCCGATATCTGAAAATTTCCATCGCATATTATTTGTAAGCAACAAAAAAAGTTTTCGTTATTTTTCAATAAATACGTTTGCATTGCATCAACTAGTCAACGGCGGGTTTAAAACTGTTTAGTACAGGCCAATTTGTCATTCCAATCTTTGTAAATATTAACTGAAATCCATACAACTGATTCAAGGATATGAAGCTACAAACATTTGGAGTATATGGGACATTTGTATTAGGGGTACCAGAAGGGGCGCTGACACCTTATCGATTTTTCTCAAATTTTAACAGAAAACCCTATTTTATTGAAGAGGTAGTTAATGGTATCATCTACAAGTTACTTAAAGCAAAGAACCCTAAATATATACGTAGAATTATGGCTGATTTCTTAAACTTACGAAATTACACGGTATTTATAAGCAATTCGAAATCAATGCCGAGATTAATTCCAACCGGGTTACCTCAGGATTCAACGCTTTTCCCGATTATGTACTCGATATATATCGCCGATTTTAAACCCCCAAAACTCATAGATACGGCGTACTACACAGACGACACAGCGCTGATTACATCCAGCAAACTAACCAGCGCTTTACTGAAAAAGATGGAGAGAAGTTTAGCTGTTTGTAATAAATTCTTCAAAAAATGGAAATTTAAAATAAATAACGGAAAAACTCTGGCGATTATTTTTCCATTTATTAAATCACGTAAGCGAATACCAACACGCCAAATTATTTACGAAAACGACTACATTAACATTAATGATCATGTAAATTATCTCGGTGTAACTTTAGACAAGAAGTTGAATTTCCGTCAACATATTGATCAAGTGTGTAATAAAGCTACTACATCCTTAAGAGCACTATGGCCGTTCCTAAACAAAAGATCACCTCTAAGCCGAACAAACAAAGAACTATTATTCAAATGTGTCAATAGACCAATCCTGTCATATGCTTCGCCGGTATGGTACACTGCAGCCAAAAGCAACTTAAAGAAGATGCAAATTATGCAGGATAAATGCCTTAAAATAATATACAAAAAGAATTGGCGGTTCTCAACTAGATTATTACATCTTGAAACAGGCTTCGAAATGTTTACACATTATTATTAATAGATTGAATAATAATCATTTCAATATAGTTGCAAATTCTACTTATGCAATCATGAGAGAATGCAGATATCTGCAAAACGCCTTCTGAAACTTATCAAATTAAAAATTCTTGTCTTATAACAGATTATTTTCATTAATAATCATACTATGAACACTAATTTTTTTTATAAATATTTGAAAATCCATTTTCCATAATTATAATTACATAAAGGGTTTTCCCCTTTTCCTTTTCCATTCTTGTCATAAATTTACTAACAGATTTTATAAAATTATAAGTGCTATTTGCTGTAAAAATCATACGATATGACCTCACTAACATATTTTTATATACATTTTCTGTACAACAAAATATTGGATGAATAAAATTGAAATTGTAAATTGAAGAGGTAGTTGAAGAGAAATAATTGGATTTCGAAAAATCGGTCAATTTGCATGTGCGGTACAGGAAGAGAAGAGACAGTGCGGTAAGTTTTCATTTCAGAACACGATCGTTGCAAATCTTTAATATGTACCTATTTTTGATCGATATTAGTGCAGCTACATAACAGATATGAACCTAATAATATATTTGTTAAATTGGTAAAGAAGGGATATGGTTAGACTGCCAAATTTTTCACATATTATAAAAAATTGACAAACAAAATAATTGGCAAATAGTTTACGTGTAAGGAGTTCCAGAGAAAATTTGAAATTTGGAAAATTGGCCAATTTATATGACAGCTACTAAAAGGAGAGTGTTAATACAGTCAATTTTCATTCAAACTCTTAACGTGTACCTGATTCGATTAAATGTACTATAATCGGATAAAAGAGATGAATTTAGGAACATATGGTTTAAATCGGTCATTTATACTGGAGGTACTAAAAGGGCAACGGTTATCCAATAAACTTTTTTTAATTTAACCAACGATTATAGATGAAAATAATGGACAAAAACTTAAGTCTGCGTTCCATAAGTAAAAAGTTGCAGGGAAAAAATTGAAGTTCAGAAAATGGGTCAATTTGTACGGGAAGTACCAGAAGGAATAGGTCAATGTAGCCTTGGAAAATTATAAAGCTGAGTCGAGTTTTAAGAAATTTCATAAAAATTTACGTTATTTATCGTGTGTAGTAGCTTATCAGACAGCAAGACAGACGGACATCGCTCAATCGCCTTAAATAGTCCTGAAACACATTTGGTCAAGAGATATTTGGTATTTGAGACGTTTTCTTCCGGTTGTTAAATTTTTTCCTTATCAAATGATTCCTATGGGTAAAAGTTTTAAAGTGTATCTGTTATCTTCATGCAACATTGAAAATCAAATCAAAATCGACTGTAGACACATCGAACCAACACAACAACTACACCAAGCATTCTTCTTCTATTCTAAAGTGATAGAAGTCTAATGAGCTTCAGTTTACTCTCACGTGAAGGAAACTTTCATTTGCAGCTCAAGCCTAAGTCTTGAAGGTATAATAACAAAAATCAATTTCACGGAAAGCCAAAACTTCTGAAATATTTTCCAATATATTACAGCTTATTGCTTCAAAACGATTTCACGCACTGTGGCTCCAATAGATATTACGGTGAAAACAATGAAAAAATACAACGTTTAATAACGAAAATTCGTGCTCTAAGAAAATTTGTCCAATGGAAGTTTAATTTTCATTTTTTTCTACATATTTCTTTTAAACACATCCTACATTAAAAACATCCTGCATTAGCATGTGTCTAAATGATTCTTTTATCACAGAAATATGACCAAAAAAGTGAAAATTAAATTTCCTTTGGACAATTTTTTTTAAAACATAAGGATAAATGTCAAATATCAGACAACATAATACTGATGAAACCCAAAGGAAATCAAATTACGACGGCGATCTCAAAACTAACCGAACTAACAAAGAAGACTCAAAAAAAAATTTGAGAAAAATTGTCAAACCGCAGGCTCCACCTCTGCATTGTTGTCAAATATTTTACCACCGAGCAATTCTTTTTTTTTATTTTGGTAACAGAAAGTAGTCCGGGCGATCTAGATCTGGCGAATAAGATACGTGTTGAAGCAATTCGTATTTTAATTCATTAATTTTGGCCATTACAATAGTGGATGTGTTGAAATAGAGCATTATCTTGATGAAATAACACTTTCTTTTCAACAAATGCGGTCTTTTTCCATCGCTAAAAGCAGACGGCATGACTTTGCCTGTGTCTTCCTCGGACACGAAACCCCCATTCCCACCCACAACTTTGACTATTTCTTTGTCTTAAGTATGAAGTGGAGGACCCATGTCCCATTCATGATTATAAATTGGTGCAAAACTTCGACTTTATTTTGGCGAAACCTCGCCAAACACCAACAGCTACATTACCGATTCTGTTTTTGATCTTTAGAAAGCAAGCGCGGCACCCACCTTGCGCTTAGCTTTCTCATCTTCGAATCTTGTGTACTATTATGTAGATCTAGAATGAATGTGGGCTTCTGTCAAACTAATAATTGTGAAATTGTAGTGTCAGTATTGACTGTTACAGTATTGCCAGTATGCAATAAGAAATGAACAAGACTTGACAGCCCAATTTTTATGCCAGAATTGAGTTCAGCGCACCCAGATCAGTTAGAAAACATGCTTTATTTCTATAGCCAATTTTTTCCCCCAAATTTGTAGGCCAGTGTAACAATGCCAGCGCCGACTCCTGTATAAATCAATCATTGTTACAAACATGTTAGAAAACAAAATGCTGTAGGCAATTTGCTATATGAGTACACAGCTAATACAAATAATTGCTGGACTGTATCCAAGCCAGTATTCTATGACGTTGATGCATATCTAGCCTATTGTTAGTGGAATTCTTATTTTTGTTCTATTTAAAATACCGGATTAGTAGAAAATTCAATTACGTGCATACTTTTAGCAAAATGGTCTATAAATTATACATTCAAATATGTATACATATTTCAATTTCAATAATAATTAAATTTCTTGTAAAATATCTGCTTTTCAAATATATTCCGCAGACATGACACAGGCACAGACGAGTGTCGTAAACTTTTGTATAAGAAAGATTTGCAAACGTTTGACCACATAACATTTATAACTACTTGTACTTGAGTATTGTCAAAATCTTAAATCGCTTTATGTTATCTGTCATTTTTGTCTTTGAGTCGCTTATGTGTTCTGACATTCTTGTGTAAGTTTTAATCTTCTGATATCCCATCATTCTATGGTTTTGACACCCTCTTTTGCTATTTTTGGTTTGAGATGGTTGGAGCATTACTGGTGTTACCATAACAATATTTTGTCACGCAGCGGCTGTTTTTTTTGTTCTTTTGTAAATATGAATTAAGAATTTTGCTGTATAGTCTCTGATCACTTGTGCGTGGAACTTAAGGAAGACGGCCATCTACCATAAAGCTCTTCTTGTCATTTCCATTTTCTTTTGCAGCTGGTAGCTTTTAGTAATCTCTGTTTCCAGTCGTCGCTCAAGAAAATGACAGTTGCAAGCAAAAGCGGTTGTCTCTGTGAAATTTCTGCTCATAATCTTATATTTGCTTGGTATTTTCTTTAAAAGAGATATTGATATTTAAGGGTTCGTTTAGCATGTTGCACTGATTCGATTCGGTCAAATATGCACCATTTTATTTGATAACATGCTGTCATTTTGTAGTATTAGATGCGCAACTAAATTCTAGCTGTTTATTTTTTATAAAAATGCAACTATATTATGAAAACATGTTTACTAATGATTTACTGAAAGTATTATCCGTCGCTAGCTACTACTCTTTCCCATCTTTCTGGCAAAGCTCGAATTCCGTCACGTAAAACTGTTCATCTTTTGAGGTTATCCACGAATCAAGCCATTCCTCGATGTCTTCATATAAGTGGAACTGCTGGTCAGCCAGACCGTGAGCTATCGAATGGAACAAGGTATAATCGGACGGAGCAATATTTAGAAAATATGGTGGATGGGGTAAGACTTCCCATTTTAGAGTTTTCAGGCGGCTTTTAACGGCCTTGGCCACGCGAGGCCGAACGTTGTCATGCTGAAGAATCATTTTTTCTTGCCTCTCCTCGTATTATGGGAGTTTCTCGTACAGTGCTCGGCTCAATCGCATTAATTGAAATCGATACCGACCCAGGTTTCGCATGGTTTCAACAGCTCGTAATAAATAACACCGACCTGGTCCCACCAAATACAGAGCATGACCTTCGCAGTGTGAATGTTCGGCCGAAGCGATGGCGTAGAAGCATGGGCGGTCAGCTCCTATGGCTTTCTTTTGTCCTGATTACTATAACGGATCGATTTTTCATCACCCGTTATAATGCGATGAAGAAACCCCTCCCATTTTTGTCGCTGAAGTAGTTTGTCACATGCGGAGAAACGACGCTCAACGTCTTTTGGCTTCAACTCGTAAGTTCCTTGCTTTTGAAAAATTCCCAATGCATGCAATTGCTTAGAAATGGCTTGACGGGTAACTCTTAATACTGAAGCAAACTCTACCTGCATTTGACAAGAATTCGCATTAAGCAATGCCGCCAATTGAATGTCTTCGAAGGTTTTTCGTCTTCCTTCACGCGAACGGTCGTCAACATCAAAATCACCGTCTTTAAAGTGACGGGATCAATCTCAACACATTATTTCATTTAACGTAGCATCTCCGTCAACGTTTTCAAGCCCTCGACGAGCTCCATCCGCCGTTTTCTTCAATTGAAAGAAGAAAATCAATACTTCTCGCATATGACGATTTATTGACACAAAATCATACAAAAAATCACACAACCAAAAGAATAAGACGTCGAAAAAACTGACGATTATGTCGAAGCGGTATGTTTACCACTTGCCTTAGCTTGGCTCATGACGTTTAAGTTATGGCAGAATCGACTAGCACTTATTGCTGGCGCCATCTATTGGCAAACAGTGGGAATTTAGTTGCTCAACTAATATTATAACTTTGAGGGTGATTTTATTATTTTTCTCTCATTGAAACTCTCCTCTGTATTGATAAAAAAAAACTGGGACAATCGATTTCCACGCCCTTCTCTTGGGTCAACTTTTCTACCAGCAAAATTATTCGTCATAGACCTGAATAGGTGATAATGACATAGAGGTAAATTCGGACTACAAATTGGGTGCATAATAACCATCCAATCCATTTTCTGCAGCATTTAATGAGTCACTATCGATATATGTGGTTATCCAAATGAAACATTTCCTTCTTTCAGATAGTCCGATTGTTCATAGTATATATTCGATTTAAGTATTTGACCGCTTAAGTTTTTCTATCAATTTGTTGTAGACGATTTCTGTCAATCTCACCAAGCACACAGCGAAGCCTTCATGGCCATCAATTCTAGTGTACCATCAATTGCGCCGGCTCATCGCAATTCGACTATGACCGTCTGCTCGGTTTTATTGCATTTTCTCGATTTTATTGCGTTTCAATAGCGATCCGTATATTGAAAATTGGGTCCATGAGGATATTTTGTGTTAACTCTTGTGGCATTTATACGACGAGCTTCTTCTTATATCCAGTCTTATTTAAGTGGTTTCAAACGATTTTCTGTGCAATATTTAGTATGTTGGGCAATAGAAGCAGAAACTATCCAACAGGAAGATTTTCATTATTCTGTCGATATTTTCGACAATTGGCCTTCCCGACCATTATGCATATTTGGCATCAAAACTACCGAAACGAAATCAAAAAAGCTAAGCTTAATTGGCTGTTACAATATTAGAACCACCAACTAACTTTACTCTACTCTATTTTTTACTACTCTACTCATATTTTCAGACACTTGGCTTGCGTTTTCACCCTTATCTAAGAGGAACAGTAAAAAATGGGGTATTTTTCCTTGCTGGTGTCTATTTGTGATGCACACCCAATAATACTGAGTCTAAGAATGACGGAATACTTTGTGAATTCAAAATTTTGTCTTTCTAATGCATAATTTCTTGCATAATCAGATCGCATTTATACAATGTAAGATACATATTAGTAGAGTTGTCTATAGGAAAAACAAAGTATATCTTTTTTGTATGCTTTATAAATATGTTAAAATGATCCTTACTTCTTTAAAAAAAATATATTTTTCAAATCGTAAATTCTCACATCTGTTGACTCACAGTTTAGTTTTGTAAGGCTCATGTAGTAGACGCCAGTACAAACAAGTTTTCCGTGAGTTTTAGAATTATACCACCACCTTAAATAATAATACTTTATGTCATTTGATACGACAATAAGTGTAAGGAGAAGGAGAAATTTAAGGCGCCAAATGTTTTGTCCAAATGTGCTTCTTAAACTTTTAAGTCGAATGAACTGAGTCTGTTTGGTTGGTTGACCGGCTGCCAACTACAACTGTTGTCGTAAACTTTTATGTCTCTTTTTAAAACTGTTCACAGTTCCATATTTAGCCATGTTAGAGCCGAAATATAATACAATTTTGTAACATAATTCTTGTAGTTTAAAACTCGGTTCACTTCACTGCTTTACAATTTGGAAAAGTTGCCATAATAACTATGCGTAGTCGTTTCTCGTCGTATCTTCCAAATATATTACAGATTTAGCCGGTATATTCTTAGTTTCATACTTTTATTCATTCATCAAATTTAACCAAAAGTTGGTAAAAAAAAGTCTAATCAAAAATTTTAAAAGAACTGCTTTGCCACACCAATTTTGAAACATAAATTATTAAATTAACTAAATTTTTCCTTCGTAATTTCTATATGCTATTCTGCTACTGATGGCTGCAGTTAGTGTTCGACCTTGGCGTGATGATTTTACACCCAACTATCGTTCTCATGATCGTGAGTTTAATCTCACATACAGCTAGCTGTCATCATTAAAACAGTGTGAACAGTGTTGACGAGTAGTGGACAATCGGCATTTACAATCGTCCTTGAACATGGCGTGATGATTTTACTCGCAACTATCGTTTCCATGATCGTGGGTTTAATCCCGCATATAGCCAGCTATCATCATTTAAACAGGGGACACCTCGATGTGTCAAAGGAGCACTTTGAGTAGTCGAGTAGTGGACAGTCGGCATTCACAATCGTCCTTAAACTGTAGGTCTCGTTGAGTGAGTCTAAAAATAGAATACTCGTATATCAAAGCTTACTGGTATACAATAGAATTTATTTTAGGCTGCTGTTACTTAGATTTGATTGCTTGGTAAATTTGCAAAAATTGGCTGAGTGCCGACCATGACGAGATGATTTTACACACAACTATCGTTTCCATGATCGTGGGCTTAATCCCGCATACAGCCAGCTATCATCATTTAAGCAGTGGACATCTCGATGTGTCTGATGAGCACTTTGTCGAGTAGTAGACAATCGGCATTCACAATCGTCATTAAACTGTATGTAGGTCTCGTTAAGAGAGCCTAAAAATAGAATATATCTCGGCTTACTGGGATACAATGGAATTTATTCTCAGGCTGCTGTTACTTATATTTCACTGCTTTTGGAAAAACTGGATGAGTGTCTATTCCCATTGAGACCCTCTCATACAAATGACCGGCTTAACCGATATGTTCTCAGATTCATATCTTTCATAACAAAACACTCAGTTCATTTAATTTTAACGCAAATCAAGTTTTTAGTAATGCAATGAAAATGAACAATTCTTGCTGTGCCTCCCATGCAAACTGACAGATTTACCGCAATGTAATCACCTTCTAGTGATTTCTGGTTGCTAAGCTGCCAAAATTTACATTTCGTATTGTTTTATAACGATTAGGAACATTTGAAAAACTCAACCGGATAATCATGCGGCTTCTATTTACCCAATTTAACGCACATATTTCTAGGATCACATTTTTCAAACCATTGCAGAAATTTAGTAAACTTAATTCTGAGGACTAAATTGATAAAAATGCACTCCCCATAGAAGTTGACCTGCGTAACGATATTGATAGATCATCGATAATTTCTAACTAAGTTATAATTTTACTTCATACATTGTTTCTTATCCCAAAGCAGTATGTAATTCAGTGCTCCCCTTCGTGCATCTTTTACATGTTTGCACCAGTGGGAAGGGAGTTGGGTGAAGCTATGCGTAAATCACTTCAATTGATTACTGTTTCTGTACCAGTATTGGTATACATTTGTTATCCATGTATTACCTAAATGCTGCATAGACATATTTTAATGTTATTCAGTGGCGGAAGTTGCGAGGCCTTCGCTACATAAGGCATTAGGAAAACTTTATTTTGGATCTTCAAGCCATTGTGCAAAACCACCCTAAAGAAGACCTTACATAAGAGCATTTCGTATTTATAGATCAGACACACTTTCCTCCTTTGCTTATAGAAAATGACATGATAGAGGGCCTACTAATGAAGGAAAGTGTGTAATGTATATACTTCTGATATGTGTCATGAAATTTATTAATTTTTAGTTAACATCTTGAGCCGTTCTACTGTAGCCTGGGATACATATTTATATCGTTTGCAATATATATAAAATTATATATTTAAAAATTTTATTAAAAATTAAATAAAATTTTTTTTTAACAAATTAAATTTATTTATTTATTTGGTACAAGTAAATTACAATATGCAGCAATTCATCTTTTACATAATAATAATTTCATTTCATTTCATTTATTCATACATCATGATGCAGGAAAGCCAAAAAGGCCAGTTATATAACATCACAAATAAAATACAAAATTATTTAATACAATATTAAATATTCAAAAAAAATATATATAAATAATAATAATAATAAAATTAAGTAAATTCAAATGTTAATAGCAACGTTTATATTATGTTTCCACAACCAAATGCGGTTATAAATCAAATCAAAAAGGAAATCCCAAAGGCGATAATGACTTCACAATGTAAAATAGGTTACTAAAGTTCACTTAATGCAAATCTAATATATTTGTGTTGCATATATTGAATTGAATTAGCAAACTTTCATGGATGCAGAGGAAGCCAATTCCAAGTTCTGCGACCGCGCATCGTAAATAATTTTAAGAATATAGAAGAGCCTGATATAAGAGGAATTACTAGTTGTGGAGTTCTAGTTCATCTAGTGAACCTGAATCTACTTCGCAATAAAGGTTGTGAATCAGATATTACCAATTTATAAAATAATGTAATGATTCGAAATTCAAAAAAATTCTTAAAGAGAACACATAAAAAAACGTACAGCATATTGTAATACATGATCATAGAGCCTCAAACTGTATACATACCTTATTACCATATTAAAAATTCTCTCAATTTTCCTAAGACGACCAAGATTTATTCCCGAAAAAACTTCAATATCATAATTAATTTAAAACATCAGCAAGTAATGAGCTAACCTCTCTTTAATATGAGTTGGAAAGAATATATTCATGTTGTACAAATTTCGCAGAGTAAAAAGTATGAATATTATTATACCGAGGCACTTCATTTCATCTACAAACTCAATACTGTTTCCATTAATGTTGATGTCAAAATTCTGAAGAGATTGAAACGAGATGGCAAAAAGCAAAGCATTAGATTTGCTACAATTAACATAAAAGTTATTTTCATTTAACCAATTATTTATAGCACTCAATGTGTTGCTGATACTACATTTTAACTTATTTACTGAACTACTCCTGAAAAAAAGATGGACCATCATCAGCATATAAAAAGGGATAACAACAGCTATCGCGAATAGCCGCAGCTAAGCCAGTAATATAAAATATAAACAGTAATGGGCCCAGAACCGATCCTTGAGGAACACCACAGTGCAAACTAAGCATATCAGAAAAATTACGAATTGTGATCAACTTGATAAATACGAACGAACCAATGTGCGGGCTGTGCTAGAAAACATAACATTAGAAATTAATTTGTAAACTAGCTTAATATGGTCCACTCTGTCAAAAGCCTTAGATAAGTCGAGACCTACAAGCACTCCTAAATCACGAAATAGCATATTATTATAGCACGATTATCTCCCTAACAATATCTATTAAATGAAGCAAACGAGTGGTGGTATTAAAGTTTCTTCTAAATCCATATTATTAGTCAACAATCATGCTTTGATCACTAATATAATTTGAAATTTGTTCTCGCATCAAATATTCAACAACTTTAGAAAGAGCGGAAGTATACTAATTGGTTTTCAATTTTCAAAATTGTAAGAATTACCTACTTTAGGGATTGGAACCACGCGCGAAATTTTCCAAGCAGACGGAAAAACTGAAGTGGTAAATATAGTGTTAACAAAATGCAGCAGATGACCAGGTATATAAGGAAATATGAGCTTTAAAAACTTTATTGGTATATTGTCCACTCCAACTGTAACTGCAGAATTAATTTTAGAAAGCGCTTTCAAAATATCATCTTCCATAATGGCGTCAAATGATAATGTAAAGGGTGTCCCAACAAGAACGCAAGATTTAAATTTGACGCCATTCGAAGTGTCATTGTTTGACATTTGAACAATTGTTATTGTTTGCTGGTAGAAGGTACGAGGTTCGTAAAAATGGTGCGCTACACAAATGAACAACGCATTCTTATTGTGAAATTGTTTTACCAAAATGCTGAAAATTTTGTAGCTACAGTTCGCAAAATTGCGATCAATTTGGGGTCACAATAATGCTCCAAAAGAGTCAAGAGTAAAGAAATTAATGGATAAATTTGCCAAAATTGGATCTGTTAGTGATGTAAAGACAACAACGCGCCTTTGACCAGGTCAATCGACCGAAAATCTTGCAGCTGTACGTGATGATGTCGCTCAAACTCCATCCACCTCAATTCGACACTGAGGTCAGCAAATTGGTGTCTCCAAATCCACTATGCAGCGAACTTTGACTAAAGATTTGCATCTTCATGCATACAAAGTTCAATCGACTCAGGAACTGAAGCCAATTGACCACAGACAGCGAAGGGTGTTCGTTAATTGGGCATTGGAGAGACAACATGAAAATGCTGATTTTGCCGATAAAATCATTTTCAGTGACGAGGCCCACTTTCATCTTGATGGCTTCATCAATAGGCAGAATTGTCGCATTTGGGGTGAGGAAAATCCTCGAGGGATTCACGAGAAGCAAATGCATCCTCAACGTGTCCTGTGTGGTGTGGATTTTGGGCTGGAGGAATCATTGGACCATTTTTTTTTTTTTTTTTTGAAAATTGTCAAGCGCAAACAGTCAATGGTGTTCGGTATCGTGAAATGGTAAGCAGTTTTTTCGTGCCTAGAATTGAAGAAATGAATGTGGAGGGCATGTGGTTTGAACAAGACAGCGCCACATGTCATACAGCCAGAGAAACAATTCAATTGCTGCATCAGTCATTTAAATCTTGCGTTCTTGTTGGTACACTCTTTGTATCGTCGATTTTGAGCACACCCGGAAAAACACTACTTGAGGTGTAATAGTTGATCACGAAGTTTTTATGAATCTTTAATACTATATTAATATTAATACTATTAATCTTTAGACAATAATATAAGTTTAAAAAAAACACGTAGTAAAAATTAAATATAAAATTTATAAAAATATTATATGATCGCTTAAATGATTATTAAAGAGAAAAAAAATATGAAAAAAAA
>JAHXMU010000570.1:1875770-1969333 GCA_019455685.1 Philornis downsi
CACCAAGATTATGAGATTTGACGCTGTCATCTGTTAAATACCTGTCATTTGAAGTGTGATTTATTTAGGGAAAGGTTTGTTATTTACGTTTAACAACCGAAAAACGAGTAAAAATAGTTAAAACTTACTATAAAAGTGGTGATTCAAATGTGATTCAACACAAACGATTTTGGCTTTATTGCATTAGAAGTTTCCAGAAGGCGTAATTCCACGTTTTGGCTTCGTCAGTTGGCCACTAAGATCATGAGATTTTTTTTTTTTTTGTTGATAGGGTTTTTTTGTGGGGCTACATCAAAGACCGTGTTTACGCTGATAACCCCCGAACGTATCGCCGAAAATGTGCGAAAAGGTGATCGAAAACTACCTCAGAAATATCCACTGCTGCAACCAATCCAATTGCATGATTTAAATGGATACTGCGTTTCATACTGACAAGGTCCAAGCATTGTAATGCAATACAAGTTTCATACAAATCATAGTTTTGTGTGGGTTTTATATAACTTTACTTTTGAAACTGAAAAATGGATAACCTTATACAAAGGATCGAACTATCTCCTACTGAATCTCTTTTCATAATTTAATAGAAAGGATGTACAATTAAAGTAGATATACTTTTACTTGTTAGGGGCTCTAATCTGAAACGCTTATGGTTGGAACGTAAGTATTATTTGTTGGTGAGCTGAAACTTTTATCAAACTGTGATGGAGCGAAGAAAACTCTGTGATTATAGTAGTTTCGACAATAAATTTTAAAGTAGGCAGTTACTTAAAAAACAGTTTCACGGATATTTGCGAATTTATTTTTTTATATATAAAAGAACGAGGTTTTAGCAAGATTTTGGTTGAACAATTAACGATTAAAGTTAGTTTGAAACAGGACAGAAATTTCTTTCAGGTGAGCTGATCTACATATCACTTCTTTCTAATTCCTTTTGCAGAAAGTGCGGAGGACCAGAAGTGGTAGTGGTCAAATGGTGGATCCATTTGAGGTAGTTTTCGAAAAAATACGACCCAATGACACCTCCAGGCCATAATGCGTACCAAATAGTCACTTTTTCCGGATGCAAAGGCCTTTCTACAATCAGTTCTGAGTTTTCCAAGACTCATATGCGACAATTTTGCTTGTTCTAGTAACCACTGAGAGGGAAATGAGCTTCATCGCTGAAGAAAATGTTGTTCGATTGAAAGCCCATATTTGAATCACCTCTTTTGTAGTATGTTTTAACTATTTTAAGGCATTCTTCGGTTGTTAAATGATCCATATTCGTAAATGGCAAACTTTTCGTTAAATAAATAACACTTCAAATGGCAGGTGTTTAACAACTGACAGCCTTGCTGTACCAGCGTTTTTTAAACCACTAAATGGATAACTCTAGTACTTAGCTTAAATTTCTGTACTTGCTACAATTTAATTGGTAAGACTACGATCTTATCGGTAAAATTATGTTACTACTCGATTTTCATTGTCATAATTTATGCATTCAGCTGAAGAAAATAATTTATGTTTTTTATTTATGAGTACTATTAGACTAATCCACGCTCTTCTGCACGAATGAATATTAGTCACATATATTCTATATCATTATCATATCATATTTAATCATTTCCAAGTTTATAAATTAAACAAATTTATGCAAAAATTAATAGTCTTTATCGTTTAGGGATAATTAAGTTTTACTTTGTACTTGAATAAACAAACATACGTGCCATCTTAGGGGAGATTTTAATGTGTATGGAACTCATTACTAAGTCCTGAATAATGGAGTGTACAAAAACAAGTAAACACATTAATGTATCCCTTAAATATTCTGTGCTTTATGCTAAATCTCTTTCCGTAGAAAATGCGACCTGAGAAATATATTGAATATTCAATGTTTTTTAAAGTCCGTTTCAAAAAATTGTCTACTGAAATTCATATTACGAGGACAGTGATTATTCTAAATGTATACGATTTTATTGCACAATTTTTAACTATATCGAATCGTTAGCTCCCTCTCTTGTCCAGATGCATAAAATTAAGCCAGAAAAATTTTACCAATAAACATTTTTTACAATTGTATTTAGTAGATGCAGTTTGGGTAGAGGTTACATACTTTCTGAAAAAAATAGTTCATAACATCAATGAAATAACGTCCATTCGTAAAAGATTACTAAATTGTTTTCAAAATACATGATTTATATCCCATTTTCCCAATTGATAGCTTTAGTTTCCAACAAAATGAGTATTTAAATTCGGATTTTTTTTTTATCATGTATTGGTTTTTCCTATCGTCAAATGAAATTAAAACACATGCAGTTAATGCCGTTCTACGGGTTGTTTGGAAAGTTCGATCGATTTTTAAAATGAATTTACATATATTTACAAACAATTGTTTTAATTTATTATATAATCTCCCCCCTTTTAGTAACTTCTTGCCACCTCTCTGGGAGCTTTTTAATTCCTCTCTCATAAAACTCGCGTGGTTTTTCTGAAAAAAAAAACCGTTCAATTTGATTTTTCACTTGCTCATCGTTATAGAAAATCAAATACTTCAAGTGGTTGTTCAGACTGCAAAATATGTGATAGTCGGAAGGAGCGTGGTCTGGGGTATACGCTGAGTGAGGTAAAACTTCCCATCCCCGGCTCTGACAGTCTCTGATGGGTCCACAAGGCAGTGTGAGGCCTCGGTGAGAGAGTACAGCATAACATTCTTTAAATGTTCTTTTTCACACACACAAGTAAAAAAATAGTAGACAGTATCGAAAAGGGGTGACAGGAAGTTGTGATAGTGATTTAAGAAACTCTACGTCATGAGAAGTGACGTAATCGTATGGTCAATTAACGAATTAGGAATTTTTTTTACATGGTCAGGCAATGTCTACAAATTCGTTATCCGTAGGCGGAGACTTAAGTTATTTCCCTAAAATGTTGGAGCGGAAAAATAGTACAATATCTTGATTTGATATTTTTTTCTGTACAAGAAAGTGATGCACCTTCAGATGACATTTTCAGGAATACCCATTTCTCACTCTATTGTACCTTCTTCCGAAAAAATGGTACACATCAAAGAACAAAAGAACTTTTTCTTTTAAAAAGCTATTTGACAAAGCGACTACAATTTGTACAAATTTGTAGTAGTAAAAGTACTTTGTATTGGGCCCCTTGTTATTTTCTCTTCATATAAATGACTTAAAAAATATTTATTTATCAGGTAAAGTATTTGTGTACGCTGATGATATTGCTATTTTTTATCCATATAAAGATGAAATAGCTGTGAAGTCTTACATAGAAAGAGGAGCAAGTCTATTAATAGAGTATTTGAGTATTAATAAACTTTTCCTTAATCCAAATAAAACGAAATTGATAAGATTTAAGCCACATTTTCGATTCAACGACAGCTTTAGTATATATGTAGATGGGGAAGAAACTTCAGAAGTTAATTCAGTTAAATACTTGTTATTATGTTTTCAAAGTAATCTTTCTTGGATACTGCATATAGAGTATCTGAAGTTTACAGTATCACTTGCCTTAGGTTTATTGTATAAGTTTAGAAACTAATTTGATCGAAATACTAAGTTTCTAATATTTCAAGCTACAGTTCAAAGTCATTATAACTATGTATTAATTATAGTTGATTTTCGCCAGGTATTTCTTTTCCAAAAATTTTAACAGTTTACATAACCGTCATAAAAGGTTATGAACTAAAAAGCGGTGCTATTTTCAATACATTCGAAAGAGGTTTTTATGGACAAATTTTTCTAAATACAATAATCTTCGAAATTTTTTCTTCTGATATTGTCAAGTTTACGATAGAATTTCTTCCGTTAAGTTAAAGAGTTAGAGTTCATAGTGTTCATACAATTTTATATTGATACCAGATGAGTTGAAGTTATGTCTGTCGCTTGTTGCAGAAAAGAGAGTATATTTAAAGCAATGGACCGGATCACCTTTGAATATGTAAGTCAAAAAAAAAAAATCGTTGACTCTGTTGGTAAATGAAGTTCACCCGAAGAAATGAAGTTACATATAATTTGATTCGGCAAAAATTTTGCAACCATAAAGAAAATGTTTCAGGACTTTCTAAATTGGTTAAGCGATGTCTTTCTCTCTGACCGGATACGATATCTGATGTAATTCTTTGTGAATATTCCTTTCACAGACAAATATTTTGCCGAGTAATCTCCGAGTATAAACGGAGATTAAAAATGGGCTTATAGGCCAGCCTCTTCTAGCAGCTTCCACGCAAACTGAAGTATTTTCGAAAAAGCCAATTTTCCCTGTAACTTCTTACGGGCAGAACGCAGCAAACTAGAATTTCATGCATTGTGTTCCATTATAGTGCTTGGAAAATTCTGAAAACAATCGATCGTTTAATAAGCAACTCTTTTTAGGGTACCAAACACACAAACTGGCTATTTTCAATACGAGAAATAATAACAAATTGAGAGTAGCTATGTGTCGATCTGAAACAACAAAACAGCGTATAGAACATTCTAGTAGCAGTCAGTACAATATTTTACCACAGCAGTTAAAATCACTAGAAACACTTTCATTATTTAAACCATCAATGCAAAATGTCGAAGAACTTCTGGTATGAGTTTTGAGCTAATATTGAACTACATGTCAAGAAATTAGATTTTCCATAAACGTGTTTGTATTTTGTATTAAAAGTGTTGTTATTATACGAACAATGTTGATGTAATTATTTTTCCAACTAGCCTCTATAATCTCATGCGGTGCTGAGGCGGAATTTGTATGAAGTTTGTTTGATAAAATAAATCGAACAAAAAAAATTTGTTGCGGCAAAATTGTAACATCTAGAATAAAGCGTCTAAAATACTAAATTTTTACTTCAGCAATTGTGCTTCTGGCCTTTTTAAGATACCCGTTCATCTGGATGCCTGGCTAGAGGACACGGTGACAGTCGTAAATTTCTACCTAACTTTTTAAACCTTTTTGCAGCCTATTATTTTTTCACATCGTAGGCGGGGATTTTAAATGGGCTACATCGGCTCACTTCTTCTGATACCTCTCATGGAAATTGACCGATTTTTCGAAAAATAAATAAATTCGGTACACAAACAGAGTTTGCCCAGTAGATTAGTCAGCGGTCTACTCTCGTTGATATGTACTTACTCATTAACAATACTTTCTTTTCTGCCAAAAAGAGCAAAATTTTTCCTACTTTTTCACCTTCGTTTCTCAAAACTTCGCCATACTTAAGAAGAGTTTCGAGTTAGTTTCAGAAAATGCTAGAGAGGAAAAGTCATACAAAATATCACGATTTTATGTTCTTTTCTGTACAAAAAATTTATGAACTTTCAGAAGACATTTTTGAGGAATATCCTTTTCATACTCATTTGAAGGAATGAAACGTTTAAACCACCCGATATCTTTTGACTCAATGGGTTTCATGACTTTTCAAGACGATTGTGAGATGCTTATCCTTGTACCAGGCTGGCTGGCTACCTACATAATTGTCTAAGTGGTCTAAATGTCGTAAATCGTTATGAATCATCTTAAAATTTAAAACAAAAATGTATAATATTGTGGTAGATCGTAGCTCCTAATGGGCTATATTGATGTATTTCATGTTTTTTTTTTTTAAATCAATTGAGAGATGTCCGTCATTCCGATCCGCTGTCTGGATAACTGGCTGGCTGTGTAACTGAATGGCTGATCAATGGACACGGTAACTGGGGAAAATCGTTATGAAAACTGTTGAAACTTGACGAAGAATAACGTTTTGCCGGATTGTAACTTAATGGTAGCCGTTTTGTTGATCTAGTTTTTTTGATACCGAATTTTAGTATTTTCCAAAAACATCTCACACATACTCTGCAGTAACTTAAGTTCTTGCCCATTGTTAGGCACGCGAGTTGTGGTTGATACCAAAATCGCTGGTAGAGACTTTGTGCTCGAATGTGGAGTTGCATTGCAACCGGCTGCTACAGACCCATAGAGTAGCAGAGGGGGTAAGATAGGCCTCACCTCCGTCAATAGGGATTATATTCCATACCAGCATAATCAATTTGGTATCTCCTGGCTGCGAAGAAAGGGTTGACAATATGCTGTAGTGCCACAATTGTCAGCCCTTTTTCCTAGACAGATCAAGTTTTACTTGGCTGTACATAACAAAAGACATATCAGGACTTCGTAATTCAATCACTTCTTAATTCGTTGATTTTAATGAATTCAGTTTTCTGAATTCGTTTCTTGAATGCCGGTTTTATGGCATAGTCGATTCTCCAACATTTGCCCTTCAAAGTCGATTCTCCAACATTTGATGGCCAAATTCAAGGCGACCGATTCTATAAAATACACTCCGTACGTTAATAGAAATTTTAGTCAGGTGACCTGACACGCCCCTTCACCAAAGTTCCTTTCACATTGGTGCAAAAGTATGTGGTATGCCAGAAGGAGTGTGGGACGTTTTCCAATAGTTTTGAAATTGCAAATTATTTAAATTTTGTCTATACTATTTATTTTAATAATGCCTGAGTTTAGAATTTATGCGAAGCTTATACGTCTTTGTAGGATGACGCTAAATGACAGGAAGTTTTCAGTAAAGATAGGCAAAGATCTTAGCGAGCCTTTTTACACCAAACGAGGATTTAGGTAGGGCGACAGTCTATCGTTCGACCTCTCCAACATACTGATTATGAGAAAAGCTGCAGTTAACACGTCTGGTATTATATTTAATAAAAGCCATAAATTACTCGCATATGCAGATGGCGTAGACATCATTGGCAGAAAACTGCGAGATGTTACTGCAGCTTCCTCAAGCATCGAGAAGGAAGGTCCGGTGGTAAACGGGGATAAAACAAAATTACTGGTTTCAACGAGTCTACTCGTTTTTGATGCTCTGTGAACATTGACAACTATAATTTCGAAGTGGTGGAAGAATTCTTCTACCTCGGTTTCGCTGTAAACAAAATGAATGATGTCAGCATGGAGATAAAGTGGAGAGTATTTCTTGCCAACAGATGTTACTATGGGCTAAGCAAGCGATTCAACTATAAAGTCCCCTCTCGTCGAACAAACATCCGACTGTACCAGACGTTGGTTCTACCTGTCTTGTTACATGGAGCAGAATCCTGGGTTATGACGCAAGCGGATGAATAAGTACTGGTAGTTTTCGAGAGAAAAATACTCCGGCGTCGCATGAATGATGAGCTATATGAGCTATATACCGAAATCGATGTGGTCAAACGCATTAATATACAGCGATTTCGATGGCTGGGTCATGTTGTGCGGATAGACGGCATGGAAACTTTTCGACAACGAACTCGATGGACGACGCAGAAGAGGGTGGCCGAAACTCCGTTGAAACTACCAGGCTTTTGAAATACCATCGAAACTTTCTGTGGCGAATTGGAAGAGAAGCGCTTGGAATTATTTTCTACGGGCTGCGTATAATAGATAATAAAGTATATTCCAGTGGCCACCTAAAAAGAATTTATTTTAATACAGTAACGAACTCATTGCAAATTTATTATGTTGGTTCATGTTTTGTTTGATACAAATGGTTTCATCGTTAAAAAAGTCTAAGCTAATATTTAGTACTAGCTGAACCGATATGCGCTGCAGCACCATTATGAAAATGGTATAAAAAACATTCTCTATAACCGTACGTTTCTATCAGTATCGAAGTTCTCACCTGAAACAAAATTCCCAAAATAATCTGATTCTACATTCTCCCGATTAAATCATGATATTTATATTTTAATATGCTAATATTTTAACAATGTCAAGGAAACGTTTAAAGTATCGAATATTCTTTGATATACTTTGATCATATATGTTTCAAGACCGTTTAATGCGATTGTGCGATTTCCGCGTTTCTGGATGGCTGAGAAGCAAACACATTAGCTATCGTAAATATCACTGAAACTTGTTAAATCTTGAATCAAACTAATATTTCCCAAATCTTAACAAACGATTTTAAAAGGGCCACATTCACCCGCTACTGCTATCATCAATATAAATTGACCGCTTTTTTTTTTTTTTTTTTTGAATCTGTTTTTCTCTCTTTAAACCTGTATATAATTCTTCAACCTGTATAGCTTATATAACGCTAGACAAAGTTGGAGAAGATGGACTGATTAAAAGCACCTATTCTGGTACCTCCCTCATAAGAGAACTATTCAACTCACATACATTTAATTTATCTACCTTTCAAACAGTTGTACAGATTTCAGTCAAATTTCGGTGCTCATTATACATTTGGTAAACATAGATCTGAAAACAAAGATGCCCTTTTTGGAACTTGCTATACTTTTTAGGACGATTTAGCTCATATATTCTTAGATTCCTAACTCTTAATTGGAAAAAATCCATTAAATTCTGTGTAATGAAAAAGGATTTTACCGCTGGTACCTCCTAAACGAATTCATATACTTTCTCGAATTCTATCTTTCCTACCCAGTTTATAACACTGTGGAACATTTTTGGGGTTTTTGTCTGGGGGGTGAGAAATTCCAAGTCAGGGTGATGGTACTAGGTCAGTATAGTAAAATCCTCAAAGGGTTTCGCGTTCGTAAGTGTCAGTTTTTTTATGACCTTTTACATTTTTTCCTTATCTTGATGTTTTTTCGCTTAGTTGTAAAACTTTGGCAAAAACGTAGTTTGACATAACTCGAGAACGACTAGTTCGATTTTGCTGAAACAAATTGAGAAAAATTAAGAATTACATTTCCTTTAATCCATTCATATACTGTTTCTCTACCAAATCAACATTTTTGCAATTATAAATAAATTTATGAAGAAAATTTTGTCAAAAAAAATTTTTTTTTTTAATCATATAAATCCCAAACCGAAACAAGTGTCAAGTCTTATAACTTTTACGTAAGGCCACATAACCTATAAACAAAATGCGACATAGATCATAGAAATCGATTAACGCGTTCTGCTTTTATTCAAAATTAAGTAAAGGTATGAATTTCAAAAATTTGCTCCTTGGAAAAAACATTGATGATTTTTTTATGATTCTCAGAATTAAAAAAAAAGTAATAAACAAAAGGTTATTTGATGTTTATGGTTGCTGTAAAAACCTGAAAAACGGTCATAAATGTGCGCGGACAATTAAAAGGAAAAAAGGAAAGTGCACTTTTGTAATTATTTGGGTTTTTTCTGTTGGCTACCTGCATGATTTGTTTACACAAATTGCACCCACATTCATGTGTGGTCATGTTTTAGAACGTCAGTAAAATATTGAAAAATACGTAGTATAAATAGGTGTTCATTGTTCGATTTTTGTCATTCATTTTGTCATAGAATATGGAACTGTGCAAGCCAGATATAAATAGCTTTTGCTAATAATAATTGGCCTATATTTGGCCTATTATATTAACTTATAATTCTCGGATAAACTCGAGAGACATTGATTAAATAACCTTGTCCCTTCTGACGCATCCCATAGAAACTGGTCGATTTATCAAAGTTTCCAAAGGCTGCAGTACTTTCAATTTTTGCCACATGTATTATATTATAATGTTTGAAAATTTGAAAAAAATATCGAATTTTCTCTTTTTTTTTTTTTTTTTTTTTGGGCTTTCCACATAAATTTCTTAATTTACACACCTATATCTTTCTTTCAATTGCACTAAATACAATATAATATATCGTAACAAATATTTTTCAGCAAACGGAAATAAATTGCATTGTCAAGCGCTTTAGAATAACCAACCATTCTAACACGTCATTTCAGCAATTATCAATATTTCACTTATATAATTTTGATTTCGACTATTTCATTTGGAATAAACTCAAAGATTTCTTTTATAGAACATAGCGAGTAATAGTACCTATTCTAATATATAAAACTCAGTTCACTGACTGAAATTTCCGTATTATTTATTTTCACAATTCAATACTATCAAAAATTAATGAGATTCGATGGATTATAAATTCCCTTTACAACTTTTTTCACATTTTCCAATTGCGTATATCTTTTTACACTATTAACACGTTTGATAAATTTTATTTTTGTACCTCTAATAGTCGATGAGGCACAGTTATTGAAAATTACACGTTACATGCGTGGTGCCCAGAAACTTCCTGTAATAACACCTTAGTACATTTAATGATTTCAAAACCACCGGGCTAGCAATGCTGTCCGCTATTAAATACCTGTCTTGTGAAGTGTTATCTATTTAGCGAAAGGTTTGCTATTTACGAATATAATAGATCTCTTAACAACCAAAGAACGCGTAAAATAGTTAAAACTTACTACAAAAGTGGTGATTCAAACTTTTCATGCCTTACGGGATGATTATGGTCGCCATAATCGACCTATAGTGCAAGTAAGGCAGGGAAGATTATAAGGAAATTTGAAGAAACTGGAAGCGTTAAAGATATGTTCAATCCTGTGCATCAGTACAACTTCCGAATTTATCACTTCTTTTACCGAAAATGTGGCGGATAACCCTAATTCACTCACTCACTAATCCTCTCATTCAGAGCACTATAGCCGCATAATAACCGACTTTTTTCACTTGCAATTGAAGATTATGAGTTAAACGATATGTGGTATCAACACTGCTGATTTTGGCCTTATTGCATGAAAAGTTACCAGAAAGCGTAATTTCACGTTTTAGGGAGGTCAATTGACCACCAAGATCATACGAGTTGACGCCATTCTACTTTTTTGTGGGGCTATGTTAAAGACCGCGTTTACGTTTATAAGCACTTAAAAACCGCCATTCGTCAAGTTATCGCCGAAATAACACCCGGAACGTGCGGAAAAGTGGTCGAAAATTATCTCAAAAGGATCCACTGCTGACACCAATCCAGAGGCGGTCATTTAAATGACATCGTATTTCGTATATAATAGCAAGGTCCAATTATCATAATGAAATAGAATTTTCATCGAAATCACAGCTTTGTATTTGTTTTATTTAACTTTACTTTTGAAACAGATAACCGGTGAATAACCGGTCATAAATTATGACAATTTTCTAACCTTCAAATAATAAACTTATATAACATATCATAGCTTGCTCATCTATAGTGACAGTGAGTTAAAATATATTAAAATAAATAAAAAACGTATGAGTAAATATTTAACCATTTCTCCAGTTTCCAAACAAAACCAATTTATCTGAATTCACTTACATTTTTGTCAGTTGTATTGCACTATAATGCTTGGTCGAATTTGGAAAATTGATCGAAGATGGAAATTTGCTAATTTGTGCCACAATTGTTAAATTGACAACTTTCTTTCAATTACACTAAATTTTGTATAATTTAGAATTAATAATTTAGATTTCTGAATGGAAAGTGATTGCATTATCGCATCCTTTCAAAACAACTTTCTTTTTATTTCATGAATGACATGTAAGGGAGCTTCTCACATTCAATAAGCTTAGATGCATTTTATTTTTAGACTTACTTGACGGGAACTACACTTTACTACACGATTCCTAATTAATTAAAAAAATTAAAAAATTAACCAAACTTGTCGTTTACTTGACTACTCGAAGTGTTTGATAGACACACTATGGTGACAGTTGCTCAATGTGGTATCGAACCCGCGATCATGCGAACAATAGTCATGCTATAGTCGGCCATACGTTCCTTACTCCCACATAAATTAACAGATATTACAAGAACAGACGATGGATGCCTAATTCTTAAGCGGAATGATTCAGTAAATTCTGATGTCGTTTCTTAAATAAATAGAATAAAATAATAGAATAAAATAAATAGAATAGAATAAAATAGAACTTGAAGTACAGGGTGGGCCATATGAGTGTTGGCGATTTAATCCTTCAATTTCTCGGTAACGCGTGGCGCGGGGTGGCGGGGGGATATGTTGTTCGCCGCTGCGCCGCTTCCTGGAAATTTAGTCGCCATGGAGCCGTACACGGGAGTGCAGCGTGCATTTTGTGTCCGAGCGTATTACGAAAACAATGAATCAGTGATTACTGCACGACGTTTGTATCGGCATGAACACGATTTAAGTGAAGTTCCAAGCGCCAATGTGATACGAAAATGGATCAGAATGTTCGAAACAACCGGCTCAACAGTACCAATTACGGTTCGTGGTCGCCCAGTTTCTGCAAGATCAGCCGACATTGTGGAGCGTGTTCGTGTTTCAGTTCAGGACGGTTAGAGCGAACAATTATTGCAACATGCTAGCAGACTTTTTGGTGGCAGCTTTGCAAGAACTTCAAGGCAATACCTCGAGGATGTGGTTTCAACAGGATGGGGCCACATGTCATACGGCTAGAGTATCCATAGAGCTGCTGAAAATGTTTTTCCTGGAAAACTCATTTCGAAAAGGGGAGATATTGAATGGCCCCCACGTAGCCCCGATCTCTCTCCATGCGATTATTTTCTATGGGGCTATCTCAAATCGGTAGTCTACGAAAATAATTATTCAGGAAAGTAACAAAATACCGAGAACAACTTTTCAACAAGTTTTCCAAAATTTGCGACTTCGGTTCCAAGAGTGTCAAGCAGCCGAGGGAAGCCAATTGGACAACATTATGTTTAAGTCTTAAAAATTCCCATGCTTCTACTTTCTAAAAATACAAATATATTTTTTTATGTTTCGTAGTTTTTTTTTTTAATTGAATATTTAAACCGCCAACACCCTCATGGTCCACCCTGTATATGTTAATTCGGAATTTCTTTTTTTTGTAGTGAGCTTTTACTACGCCCTTCCGATACGCATTTCCACAAAAACTTGAGGACGTCTTGCAAAGATGTGCATATAAGTGAATTTATCTGACTGAAATAGTCTACCAAACAGTTCCATAAATTTTTCTCATCGTATAAGTCCAAGTGAGCTCTCTTCCTGGCACGATGCTTAATATGTTCATATGATCCTCGGTTCTAGAATCGATACAATCATCTATCTTTGTTATCCTGAAATCAACAAGACCAGTGAAATCTTCTCAACATGCTGATCGTAGTAGACTTTGAAAACTATTATAAGTGAGTTCAAAAATAAATTGCGCATAAGTTCAATGAATAAGAGTATCTCTGTGGTATCCAATCCTTCGAATGGGCACACTTTGGGAGATATTTCTGCTAGAAGGTCCCACTGAAACGGTAAACTGTTTAATGTCACACATATACATAAGTACAGAGTTTTGTCGTCATTTTTTCAGCTAAAACCAGAAACTTGAGTTTTTAATTACAAACATCCCAAATTCGTCTTGTACGCTGTTGTTATGCTTTTAATTCTAAACACGCCTATATATATGTAAATGGCGCACATTTTTAACAAAATTGAAAATAGTTCAGAAAGACTAAATTGATCAACCATTAGACTAACTAAACGAACATGGTGTGGCAGTGGGCCAGACATAACGCACAATAACTCGTCAAAACATTTTTTTAAAGAAATATAATAAAACAACCATATAGTAAAAGAGATAAATCATTAAAAAGTGAATTAAATTTTTAATATATCATTAAATGTAGCAAAAATAAACATTCAATATAAATTTTGCCCCTACAAATATTCAGAGGTTGACTGAAAACATGAACATATAATTCTAAATATAGTTTTTTTATTGTTAAAGCCTGTATTGTATTAAACACGACCATATAATTCTAAATATATATCATTAATTCTTAAAGTCTGTATTGTATTAACCTTTGAGATCATAGTAGGTCATCGATCATTGCTCTGACAATTCAATTTGTTTTTATATATTTTTCTGTGGCTTTCTAAATCAATTGGGCGATGTCAGACACGACAACTGCTGTAAATTTTTAAGACATTTTTTTAAAGCTTGACACACAACTTGACCTGAATATGTCGCCACATCGTAGGCTGGGATTGTAATAGGGCTATATCGACCTACCACTTCTAGTGTCTCCCTTACAAATTGACCGATTTTCCGAAATTCAATTTTTACCTATAACTCCTAACGTATACACTGCGGTGCCCTAAATTTTGGTCCATTGTTTTGCTCTACAATACTTAAAAGTTGAGAAAATTAGATTTCGCTAAACCGGTCGGTTTATATGGAAAGCATCCCGTATGGGAGTGACACTGTAGTCCATTTTCATGCACAGTACTCAGTACTCATTGGTATGCTAGGTACAGGAAGGGGTATGGTTAGCCGGTCGAGTTTTTCTTATTTTGATTTATAGGCCAACAATTTTATTCTTTACAGTCAACTTATTAGGAGTTACATGGAAAAAACTGATTTTCTATCAATTTGTATAGAGGAAACAAAAAGATGCAAACAGATATAGTCTATGGTCCAATCTCTGGCAACAATTTGTCAAAGTGTTAGGCTGTGCCAAGTTTTAAGAAGATTTAAGACAACTATAGCACCTACAAGCAAGTCAGACCGAAAGGAACTGCTCAATCGACTTTAAAATTCATGAAACAGATTTGATCAAAAGCTACTTGGCGCTATAAACGCATCAGTCTGGGTATTACATTCATGATTCATTCCTTCGAAGGGTGAAGGTATAATTAATAGTAAAATAGTTTGTGTGTTCAAGATTAATATGGAGAATGATACGAAAAATCGCTTATTCAACTCTAAAATAATGGCTTATTCGAAAACAAAAGACGTACAATTTTTAAAAATGGATTTTTTGGCTGAAAAAAATGTAGAATCAGTTGTTGAAAATCAAACTCGTTATTCCAATTAGAATATCAATTAAGATGCCGTAATTTCTATAGGCTGACTGAATTTTGCTGGATTGTCTGAGGTGCAGGCTGCAAATTATATGTTTCTATTCTATACTGGGCCGGAAAACCTTGTACGTTAACTCAATGCAAACCTATTTTCAGAATGGATAAAATAACCGCTTCAAAAAGTATGAACATCCAATTTTTTCATGTTTATATTTTAAGATTTTAATACAATTTTTGATATATGTATTGGATTATTTGGATAAAAAGGATGAGTGATAGCTTTAATAAAAATTCTGCGAGTCATTCATTCTAACCGAAATTTTGATGTCTCACTTACCATGCTATGTTTTACAGAAGGGGACGGACTTTGATATGTCAAATTTCTTAATTTGAACACTTTTCTGAAAATGGGCATGGTTACCCAAAAAATTATACCAATATACATTTTATATTACCACAATGCCCTTAATCCCATATAATTGTAATAATCCAATCCGATCCAATCCAATCCAATCCGAATGCTGATAACATTTATTACTGTAAGGTATCGCCTGATTCAGAATTCTTCCGTTTTTTAATATTATTTTCCTCATCTTTGTAGGTCAATAAAATTTTAGTAGCAGAAATATTGGAAGAAAAAACTTTATTAGGTTTGAAGTATATCGACCAGAATTTTTGGTGTTACAGCTGACTACATCAAGCAAAAAAGTAGTGAGCACAAATGTGGGTGGGGCAAAAAAAGCCAAATTTTGGTTAGATAACTTTCCCACCGCCAACGCTGTAAGTATTGGTCGTACATCCACTTTACATGCATTTCATTTGTAATGTTTAATTAGGATTGTTACGTCGCAAATGATCAAAAAAGGATACAATTTTATTACACCGATTCATAAATGAAAGTTTGCAATCTTGCTGAAACCAGAGGCAAACCGAACGAACCGTTTTGTAAAAAAAAATGGTTGCAATACTTTTGGGCATAGATTTGCAAAATATATCAGATTTAATTCAAGTCAAAAGAACAATTTTTGGAATAATTCGTTTATAACTTTCTAAATGTTACACATTTGTTCAATTTGAGTACATTGAATATATATCACACGAGTATATCAGTTCATGTGGTAAAAAACAACATCCTAAAGTAAGTGTTTATAGTATCAAATGTCTTTTGACCAAACGTGTGTCGCGACAGTTTAAGACAGTAATTGCCGTAAATCTTCATGATACTTCTTAAACTTCTTCTTAACGGACGGATAGCCAAGCCTTGCAACTGAAATACAAATTATAAATTTAACTCATATATTTATATTCTCAGATTTGTATCTTTCAACTAGAAGCACTAAAATCAATTATATGAGCAATCAACAGGCATTGTATATCGATATAGGTCTGGGAACGGAAATAGAGTGCTTTGGTATGCGCATTATGTTAGCATACAAAAAAAATAGGTCGATTTAGCAAAAAAACAGTGGTTTCTTTCATAATTTCTAAGCAGAAACCTTCAGATAGATACAACGTTATTTCTTTTATTGAATTTTCACTTAGAATTTTTTTTTTTGATAAGAGCATAGCGATTTACTCCGCACAAGGACATTAGGTTAAGTTACATGTGAGTCCACCTGACTGCGATTTTAAAAATAGCTCTTCTTAGAAGTATTTTATATAGCCCCCTTTGAAGAACACTCAATGAACAGGTATTGAAGCTTTAATTTTTGAGCACAATCTTCAGTTATATTGTGAACTGAAGACTTATTTGCAATGTACTCGTATAGCAAATATTGAAAAAGGCCTTTGATTGCAAAACATCACAAATTCCATCTCTGAATATATTACACACACATTAACATTATGCACATAATTACAAATATATGTATATGAGCGTTTAAAGGATACGCCACACACACACACACACACACTCACACACACACGCACAGACACTATGCCCTTGTTAGTAATTATAACACGTTATAGAAATAATAGCTGACGGAGAAAGGATTGCCAGACTATTGCGTAAACAATTTCAAAGCGCGTAAGAGCAAACGTTACAAGGATGTCGGAGTGTTGGCGCTGGAGTATGCAGTATCTTGGGAAACAAAAGCGTAATTAAACAAATTAGTATTTCTCTTTGTATGAAAATGAACTTTGTTGTGCACGCATCCTGAATAAAATAATTAACATGGCATAAAGTAAACTCAATTGCATTACAAAAAATTAGATGCACAAATGACAGTCTTCAAAAACTTTGAATAGAAACACCATACAAACATTCTTAATGTTTAAAATTCCAAGTAACTTTTGATAAAATACGTCCGTCTGTCTGTCTGTCTAGGGCACACGTCAGAAATCTTTGCTAAACTTGTCCAAACTTGGCACAGCCTAATATTTGGCCAGATCATTAGCGTGGATTGTAAATGGATTGCATCAACCAACCTTTTATGATGCCTCTTATATAAATTGACTGACTGGAGAACTTGAAAAAATTGATCAATTAACCTCCCCCTTTCAGGTATCTCTCACACAAATTTCCATTGTAGCCCATATATTCTTAGATTCATATCTCTTATGTGGTTACATTAATTTTACACTGGGCGTTTGACAAACTAAGATCTTACAATGGAAATGCACAACATTGCCAGACCCCTAACAGATACAAATTTACCAATTTTCCGGAATTCATCTTTTCCTCTGTAATTTCTAATCAGTAGGTTGCAGTAATCTACGTTTTTTTCTTTTTGTTGAATATAATGACCTATAATTCTTTGTAAGCCTTGAGAAAAATTGATTAAGCAACTACACCACTTCACGGCTCCTCCGATACGAATGACCAATTTCCGTTATACATTTATAGCTTCATATACTTCTAGCAATTATACTGAATTTAGTCAAATTTGAAACATTATGCGTTCAGTGAATTAAGTTATGGATATGAAAACGGGGTATACATCCCTTACAAATTGATCGATTTATCGAAATTTAACGTTTTCCGCTTGGATAGCTAACTCATAGACTGCAATCACTTACAATATCTTTTTGGAGACTGAAATATCATTTGGATAACTACGTCCTCTTTGGCAGCTCTCATACAAATAACAAAATTTTAGCCACACAATCTTTAATTCATATCTTTCATGCTGTTTTCGCGGATATGGGGGGTTTGGAACATCGACAAATATTTGCTCAAGACGTTTTAGAGAAATGAGAACGCCAAAAGCACGTAAGAATTAAATTCGGGTTTTATTTGTCTGCAAATATATTTCACCTTCAGGGCTACAATATTAAATTATTGATGATAGTTGGGTAACAATGACCGTGTATTTCAGTTTTTCTAATAAGCTTTTTCGGCTCGAAGGACCAAATGTTAAGGCGGGGGCGCAAATAAGCAATTATATTAATTTATGAGAAGTGAAAGACGGGAGTTTAATTCTGTTGTATGAAGAAAAACTGGGGGTTTATTTTATTACCTTCAGAGGTCGGTTGGGTTTCCCAAGGAAAACTGCGTGAAGTACAAGGTGGCGCAATAGAACGCGCATATTTAAAAAATAGATTAAAAAATAAATACAAAAGGTATGGTTAAAATGAATCTTAGGCGTTGTAGAGTAATAAATGGAGTTTATTTTTTAAAAATAACGTCATCTAAATGGTGACCCTCTCTACGACGGCACTCCTCTAACCGCAAATGAAAATTATTGAAAACTTTCTTCAGTAATACTGGTGTAATGGCTGCCATTTCACCACGGATATTTTTTCGCCCCGCGCATTTTCGAAGAAAAAAGGACCAATTATTCCTCTTCCAGAGATAGCTGCCCGTACTGTCACTTTAGGACTATGCAATGGTTTCTGGAGTTTGATTTTGGGATTTTCACTGTTCCAGTAATGACAATTTGAGCCTCGCCAGAGAAAAGGATATTGCCAAAATTGGAAAATCGATTAAGCATTTCGTTAGCAAATGCGAGCCTTGCTATGAAGTCAGACTCTTTCAATTCTTGTGTTAATTACAGCTTATATGGATGCAGTTTAAGATCCAATGTTAAAATTCGTTGCAAACTTCGTCGCGATAATTGTAAGACAGACGATCTCTTGCGGGTCGACATTTGTGGATTTCCTCGTACTGACTCCATAACTCTCTCAACATTGTCTTCGGTCCTAGATGTTCTTGGGCGACCATTTGCTTGTGGTTTAAGTGTTGAACCGGTCCCTTCAAAACGCTTTATCCATGTTTTAATTAAATTAGCACTCGGAGCTTCACTAATATGCACGTTCTATTGCGCCACCCTGTAGCAAAGGTTGGATTAATTGTCACGAAATATTAACCATTTCGAACACGACTGCTAGAACAAATATGGTGGCGGAGTAAAACTTTACCACACAGTAGTGTCAGTAAACTCATGACCACTTGCGATAATAGTTCAGAGACAATCGAGAAAATTCAATTCTGGCATAAACACATTCAATTGCGATACATTCAATATAATTTACCACGCATCAAGCATTTTGTAAATTTAATTTTGCAAATGAAACTAGACTTTTTTACCAATTAGGATACCACTGATACAAATTGGTCTATTTAGCAAAATACCTGTCTTCGTCTTCTTATTATAATTCCTAATACAGATAATTCAGAAGGTTACAAGTTGGGTGAAAACAAATGTAAGTTAATTCATCCGATTGAAATTTGTATGCTGTTTCTCTTTAAATCCTGCAAGTAAGACCCTTCGACCATTTTAGATTCGGACCTTAAGTGTCATATTTTGAGTGGTTTCAAATACATTTTGTGTAATTTTTTAAAGCAAAAACCAGAAAATTAGTACCGAATATTTATGCAAAATAATTATAAAAAGCCTCTGCAGGAGAACTGACTTACATATAAAAAATTTCCCAAATGGAGGCATCTGCCAAATCTATAATTTATTAATCAATTATACTATTGAGCAATATGTGAAAATGATCAAATTTTATTCGCTAAAAAATTTTGAAGTGTGTTCACGATATTTCGAAGGTCAAGCTTTTATGAAAAAGGAAAATAAATCTCTAGGGTTCGGACATTAAGTAAAAAATAAAATTTGAAAAATTTTGCAAGTTTTTTTGGAGTCTATTCAACAGAACGGTCAGACTTTTTGGTTGATCACTACAAACCTACATGGATTGCAATTAAATGATACATTTTTGCAAAATGACTTCATTTGTTGCAAGATATTAATAATTCTACGATATTTTGAACATCTTTGTCCAAGCCAATGATTAGTTTTCGCATCATATATTTTCAATTTTATCCTCAAGTACTGTCCACTTAGTGGTTTCAAAACCACCGGTATGGCAAAACTGTCAGCTGTTAAATACCTGTCATTCGAAGTGTTTTGTATTTAGTGAAAGGTTAACCATTTACGAATGTGAATCATTTAAGAACCGAAAAATGCATGAAAACAGTTAAAACTTATTACAAAAGTGGCGATTCAAATATGGGCACTGAATCCAACAAAATTGTCTTTAACGATTAAGCTCATTTCTCACTCGGTGGTTACGAAAGCAAGCAAAATTGTCGCATGTAAAGCTCTGAGAATCCAGAAGTGATTGTGAAAAAGCCATTGCATCCGAAAAAAGTGACTGTTTGGTGCGCATTATAGTCTGTAGGAGTCATTGTTTCGTATTTTTTCGAAAATGACGCTGAAGTAACCGCTACCAACAATTCAGAGCTCTATGGCAGTATGATAACCGGCACAATTGCCTTGCAATTGAATATTATGAACTGGACAATATATGGTTTCAACAAGACGGTGCCACGAGCCACACAACATGACCAATTTTGGCTTTATTGCATGAAAAGTTTCCTGAAAGCTTAATTTCGCATTTAGCGACGTCAATTGGCCACCAAGATCATGCGATTTGACGCCGTTAGACTTTTTGTTTTGTGAGGTTACGTCACGCGGATAATCTCCAAACGCTGGAGTATTTGAAAATCAATATTTGCAAAGTTATCGCCAAGATGCCACCCGAAATGTGAGAAAAAGTGGTTGAAAACTACCTCAGAAGGATTCACAACTGCAACCAATCCGGAGACGGTCATTTAAACGACATTGCATTTCGTACATAATGGACAGGTACAAGCATTGTAATGGAATATACGTTTCATCGAAGTCATCGAAGCTTTCTGTGTATTTTATTTATTATAAGATTACTTTTGAAACCTAAAAATGGATAATTCGTACAAGTAAATGAATCACGTTTGAAAGTCTTTGAGAGAAAATATATCATCATCATTAATGAAGAGTATCGGCATCAGATGAATCATGAGCTGTACGAGCTATATATCAAGATTGAGTCAATCGTAATGTAATTGCAAGTTCTTCATGCACTTAGTACGAACGCATCGCCAGTAATGATTCCAAATTGAAAACGTCGATCGAACGTTTCGACATTTGACGTTGATTTTACACAAAGCTGTGATGTTGATACCAAACCACTAATATTTTATTGTTATGGTTTTACCATAAGTCCAATCTTTAGGTTGTTTCGGATGTTGTACATCTGACAATTTCAACCATAATTATTGTTAAACGGCGAGAACTTAGTTATAATTCCAATATTAAAAATTGCACTAAGCCAATTTTTTTCATTTTAAAATTTTCTACTCGTTAATAAATTAGTACTCTAGATTTTCGTTAAATAAATATGTTTTTTTATACATATATGAATATCACTGTATCACAAAATTCCAAAAAAAAACTTCTGTTTTTTTGAAACAATAAAACCAACCTACGTAGACTCATTTAATGGGAAACATGGATTTATTTTCACAAAAAATTTGGAACGAGACAGAAAGAAATTATGCAAAAAATTTAATTAAACTATCAACAAAACGGAGATTTTGAAAAAAGATTGTAAAGGGTGCTTTTTTAAGATTTAAGTTTTTCAGGTTGGCAACCCTGGTTGGTAATGGCGTCCAAACGTCACCTGTCAAAGTGAAAAGTGTACAGTATACTCTGCCATTTCATCATGGAAAGACTAACAAACGAGCAACGATTGCAAATCGTTGAAATTTGTTATCAAAATTCGTGCTCTGTGACAAATGTGCATCGTTTGATATGACCACTTTATGGTCATCATAATCGACCTGCTGAATCAACAATTCATGCTATTATCTCCAAATTTCGCACCAAATTTACTTTGTTGGACATAAAACCATCGACTAGCATGCGTAGAGTGCATACCGAAGATAATATTGCAGCCGTAGCGACCAGTGATAATGAGGATCGTGAAATGTCAGTTCGTCGCCGTTCTTAGTGATTGGGCATGTGTTACTCAATTCAATTTGGGTTTGAAAGCCTATAAAATTCAACTTACGCAAGAATTGAAGCCGAATGACCTACAACAATATCTAATTTTTGGTGAATTGGCTTTACAACAGCTCAATGAAAACCCGCTGTTTTTGGTGAGCAACTTATCTCTCTATTTGGCCCCCCAGATCCTGTGATTTAACGCCTTTTGATTATTTCTTGTGAGGCTATGTCAAGTCGTTAGTCTATGTGGACAAGACGAACACTATTAAAGCCTTACAAGATAACATAACACGCGTTATTCGTGGAATACCAGCCGAAATGCTCGAAAAAGTGACGAAAAATTAGACCTTCCGAATGGACATTTTGAGACGGAGCCGCGGAGAACATTTACATGAGATTATCATTAAAAATTAAATGACAGAGACCAGTTTATCGATTCCAATAAAAAAATTTTAATTACTTTTTTTCGATTTTTAAAAAAATTACGATTAAAAAATCACCCCTCCACTTTGAGGACCTTGGAATTTATATCAAAGTATTGATTAATACTGCCCGTTTTCATAGGATTCATCTTAAAAAAGCAGTGTAGAAATTTGAGTCAACTGAATTGACGTGCATATACCTTCCCTCAACCTTTTTTCCACTGATAGGAAAATGTGAGAAACACCAGAAAGGTGCTACATTAATTAAAAAAAAATCTGAATTAAAGCGCAAAACAGTTAAATGAGGGATTTGAATCCATGAGTAAATGGGTTAAATTAAATAATTATGACTATGAGAGATGTCAAAAACGACGGAGTTATCTGGTTGATTAGAATGGAATCTAAAATTTAGTTTAAAAATTAAATATTGGTAAATCGATCGATTTGTATGTGGGACAGTCCACTTTCTTTCTCAGAATTAAATTTATCAAACTCAAATTTGGCTTAATACAATGGAACTGCTTGGAGATATGTAGTTAAAAATGTGTAGGGTAAATCGGTCACTTGTATGGGAGACACCAAAAAGGGCGTGGTTACTCAGTGGCTTTTTCTTAAAATTTTGTGCGCCCCTATAAGGCAATACAATGAACAACAAATTTAGGATTATGAAGTGTACGGGTTAGGTGCTGCAAAGAAAACGTTGTATTTTGTAAAAATGTACATTTTGTATGGGCGGTACGAAAAAGGATCTGAGAGTTTGGTCCATTTTCATTCTCAGACACTACAAAATACTTAAATACTAAATACTTAATATTTAAATACTTAACGTATACCAAATTTGTATAGAATATATGAACCTTGGAGTACATGGGAAGTATTAGAAAGGGCACGGTTAGTCGGTCGATTTTCTCAAATTTTGTCTAGAATTATATTACAAAATAATGGACTGAATTTCAAAGTTTTGCAGCCTATTTGTTAAAGGTTATATAGATGAAAATTTAATTTTGAAAAATAGATCAATTTATATCGAAAGTACAGGAGCTGGGTATAGGATATATAGGTTTAATCGGTCACTTGTATAGGAGGTATGAAGTATGTTTAACAGATCAACTTTTTTTAGATTTTAACAAAAATTAAGTATCACAAATCACGGATAAAATTGCAGATTGATGCAGTCTACGAGTCAGGAGTTTTGGGGAAAACTTACATTTCCGAAAATCAATTAAATGCAATGGAAGATATTGAATGGATGGACGGATATATCTCATTTACAATCCCTGACTACGATCTGACAAAATATTAGGCTGTGCCAAGTTTTAAGAAGTTTCATAAAGATTTAATAGCTGTTATCGTATCTACCTGCCAACCACCCAGAAAGACGGTCATTGCTTAATCGGTTCAAAAGTTCATTGAACACATCTGGTCAAAAAATACTTGATACCTTAGACTTTCCCTTCTGGGTGTTGCATTTTTATCGTATCAAATGATATATACGTTCGTTCCTTCGGCTGAAAATACAACAATCAGCCGACACTTGTTTGTCAACGGAATGCAAGATTTGTCAAAGTCATCACGCATATCCTTTAACGCATGTACAAGAACCCGAAGCAGTCAATTTCATGCATATCACAGAAGTTCTTCTTTTGTCAGACATGAATTTGTTGCATTTTATATTGGGATTTAAACTATTTTCGTACATAATCTGAACAGAACAAAAGCTAAAGACAAACAATTGTAGACAACGGCAATTTATCGCTAAGGGCGATCTGGGGTAGCTAAAATTGGATCCCTAACCATAGATATCACTAGAGTTTGTTCCATTACAGTTTTTCTTGTGGGGTTTCCTTAAGTCGCAGTTCTATGCCAATAATCCTCAAGCAGCTGGCGAATTTTTAAATATATGTCAAATTTTATTGAAATTGGTTTAGAAGTAACAGCAGCACTAAAGCCGATATATCTGAATCACAGATGGTATAGGGCAAAAGGTGCGGTTTTTTACAGATATACCGATTTAATTCAACACAATCACTTGAAGAGGGTTTTATTGTATAATTTTAGGCTATGTAAAATATGTCTATACACTTTCATGAAGCTGCTACGATATGGCCACCCTAAACGACTAACCTTTTGGCAGAAAGTAATTTTCTCGTAGTTAAATACTACGCTACACAACTATACATCTCATAAACGCATTAGGAGAAGTAAGTAAATTGCATGCAATTTACGCTAACAAACAAACACACATTTTTATGCATACGAGTATGAATATGTAAGTTCACATATATGAGATGGTATCATTGTTCTGGTTGAGCCACCGTTTCCTAAACGAAACAGCCAACAGGGAAATCTTACACAGTCACAGCACATGGAGGCGCATACTTGCACATCCGTAAGTGGAAACAAGTACCGTCATGTAATAGTTGTACGCCTGGGTGCTTCCTTTTGGATGGCCTACCCATTGTTACTGTCACCATAAACTTAAGTGGCCACAAAATACAAGCGCTTTCATCCTGTGCATGCTTGTGTGCGTGTCCAATTTGCTCAGCGGCAACAAAGGACAATAGACAAACGACAGCACAAAAAATGACATAAACAAAACGAAAAACGTGGCAGTTGTTTAAACGGGCGGATGGATAGATAGTCTGGTGGATGACAGGATACATGTATTTATAAATAAGCTCGAGTGTGGTTAAGGCGTTTCACAAAGAGGACCCCAACTCCCTCTATCTGTTTTGTTATGGACATAAAATTAAACTCCTTAACCCCCCGCTTTGGGCGCTTGGAGCAGCATTTTAAAGGGGGAAAGAGGGGGATAACTGCTCGCCTTGATTGGATTGTTTGTTTAAGTATTGACTGAGCAGCAGTAGAAGTAAGGAAATTTTGGAAAAATGTTGTGCGTGTGTGTTTGTGAACATGAGAGTTTTCATTCACGACGGCAATGACGAAAGTACCACAACGAAATTGCTTCGTTTTCCCTTTTTTGTTTTTGTGCTGCGTGAGAGAAAGAGCATTCTATGTTTTCCAATTTTCCTTTTGTAAGGATACGAAGTTTTTCGAGTGCCACCACTAGCCACTACACGCACATATACTAAATTGAGTTTGTGCATGATTATGTATGTATGTGTGTGGGTGTGTGTGTGTGAGTCTTTGAGCGAAAGCATGGCAGCAATGGTATTCTTTGTTTCTATACCAGATGGGGCGCCTTGGAAAATTGTGGCCAAGACATAACTTGAGGGTGGATTTTTCTTGTATTCTTTTCAAATTTATGAATGTTGCTATTATTGTAATTTTCATTTGTTTTCCTTTTAATGTTAATACTTCTTTCACCGTTGTTTTTCGTCAGTTTCAATTTACTTGCCGTTTTTATATCTGCCGTATACTTGCAATAAATATGAGATGAAAACGTAGACGTAAGAAAGACAGTACGTAGTTATAATATTGATTGATTTTACTTATGTCGATGGTTAAGACTAAAATCTCAGTGAAGTGAAAAACATAAACTAAACTTAACTTAAATAACAAAATTTGTTCGTTTACATATATATATACTCGTATATACATATTGTTGTATATATACTATGCAAATATTTACTTTTTTCACTTCCTCGACGCAGTGGTGGTGAATTTGCCCTAAAGAGATATTGTTTGGAACACTACAATTCGCTAGCAATTGGATTTTGAAATATATAGTACACTTTTATCTTTTATCGCTTTTTTTGAATTTTTATTTAATTTTTTTTATCTTCTTTTTGTATATAAACTACATGTGTAAATTATTCACATATAAATTTTTCGCATAATTTCTTGCAAACTTTTTTCCATATAAATTTTCTTTATCACACTGGCTCCTCTATCATATACACTATGTAGATGTATGTGTGCATTCACTATTTATTCACATTCACCATCGATCTTGAATGGTTGTAATTTCATTAAATAGATTTTGTAAATTATTTAGAAATTTTCGATTTGAGGCTTTCTTTACTCTATTTCACTTGAATAATTTAGCCAAAGATGCTTTTCCATTGGAGGAAATTGTGTGATTACTTTTTCTTCGATCTTTGCCACTTAGTATATATTTTCACCCAGTTTCAAGGTAATGCCAAAAAATATAAACTACAAATTTTATTTTGGGCGCATTGAACGCGCACGCACATAAGATTCGAGTCAATACGTCCGATTTCAGCCGTGGCCGTTACTCCACTGAAAAGTGAAAAGTTTTCCCAACGAAAACTTTGCTGTTCTTCGTTTACGCTCGTTTAACTTTTCTCGCGCTCTCTCTATCACTCTCTCCCTCCCATTCCTGCTCTCAGTACTCGTATGTGCGCACACAATTAATGGCAAAACAGTGAATTTTCCCACAACATGAAAAGTTCCTTCCGCTCTGTTTGGATTTACTTTTGACCATTCTTTGCACACCGTTTTTTTTTTTTTTTTTGGCTTTCACTGTGCCATCGCTTTTATTGCCATGGTTGTTGTTGGAAAGCTCTGTCGGTCGCAAGCGTAAACATACTAGCATGAACGTTGCCGTTATCGCATTGTTTTGCTTCCAATTTTCATTTTGTTCTTATTTTCGGGCTTTTTTTGCACTATTTTGTTACTTTTTGGTCATTTGTTTTCATTTCGCTTGATTGTGCATTACGAATGCTTGAATACTCGCACTCACGTTTCCCAGAATACGATTGCCGGCAGCAGCGTATCCAGCAAAAGGGTTATTTTGATATTTTCCGCGTGCGTTTTTATTTCATTACCCGAAAGAATACGGCGAAAATATATAGCACCCAGGAGGAAGTGTTTAAGTTGATCGACTTTTTGAATCGATTAGGCGATGTCCATCTGTTTGGCTGATAGATATGATAACTGCCGCAAATCTCTAAAAAATTTCTTAAGACTTGAGACTGTCGAACGCTTTAGCAGATCGTAGGCGAGAATTGTGAATGGGCTATATCGACCCCACCCTTCTGGTACTTCTTATTTCGTACACATATTTCTTATCCGTAGACATCAACATGTTAAATTTTTTTACATTATATTGGCTTTTAATGCTCATCAGAGTCAGAAAAGGAAATTTCACCAGATATCTACGCCCTTTCTGGTATCTACCACATAAATAACCGATTAAGGGGTCCCGGTGGACCACTTAGGTTATTTTAAAATATTTTTTACAAAATAAGAAATGATACTTAATTTTTTTAAGCTTTTTATTTAACTTCTTTTACATACAAAAGTGAAAGAAATGGCGCTGAGGTTGACTCTCTCGAAAAATTGGACTTGGACGGTGTTGTCCATTTTGGTTCTTCTATTTATCTGAAACACAAAAACGAAAAAAAAAATCGGGGTTTTCAGGTTTTTAATCAAAAAAATACGAAATAATTGGCACTGACGTTGTGAACAACATATTACAATTTCAGACGATTCGGTTGAATGTTTTTTTTTTTTTTGACAACACCAGGCCGGAAAAAGTAGTTTTGAGATAATTGAGTTTAAAGTTTTGAGAGTGGATATTTTCAAAAATTTCAGAAATTTTTAATACTTACAGTTAATCAGCGATTCCAGCACCATACAAAATCCCTTCTTTTTGTTCGTACTCCAATGATCCTTAATGCCTCTGAATTTTTCGCGCGGTCTAGTGCGAGTTGCTCCGCTTGTGGTCCGATGGTGATACCCATGACCTCCATAATTTTGAAGGATTCACTAACTGTGCAGGCAGAAATATAAGTGGCGATATCAATTATTTTTTTGCCAACAAACTGAAGTTTTGGCGCTAGCAGCCAGACAAAAGAATTGAAACTCTCATTATTGTTCTGGTTATTACTAGCAATACACCTTGCTAATAAATCATCTGCTGTTAATTTTTCGTAGATGGATTTCAATACTTCTTGTATGTCATCGTCTAGAGCAGGTAAAGTACCTGCATCTCCAGTCTGGCTCCATTTGCACCACGATCTTTGACCTGGAGGAGAGTGCAAATGTTGAGGATTGTCATGAGCCTATACCTGCTAAAACGGCTGTAGAATCGAAAATAATTTGAATATCTTTCCAAAAATTTCCTTTCCAAAAATTTGACAGTATATTCTCAACAATCTATACTTTCGAAATATCAAAACAGATTTTTTTTTAAATTTCTAGACCACCGGGACCCTTAAATCGTACATTTTTAGCTGCATGTCTTTAAAGCAGCTATACCGAATGCAGTCCTTGGCGCTCATCGTGCATTTAATAAAATAAATATATAGCATGAATAAATTGAGTCTTTCTTCTGTAAGTCCTTAGTTGTAGACTGCTGTAGCTTATATTTTCGCCATTGTATTCATGCAGTAATTCTCCATAAAATTTGAGAAAAATCGAAAAATATCCATAAATCTCGTAGTAACTCCCATATAAATGAGCGTTGTACCCCATATATTTAGATCCTCACCCGAAGAAATGAATGAGTATATCATTTGACCTGGCAACAATTTAACACCCAGAAGGCATCGTGTACAATAAGTTTTGTTCCATAACTTTTTAAGTCGATTAATCGATGTCCATCTGTGTGGCTGGTGAACATGTTGACTGGTGTAAATATTTATTAAACATTTTAGAACTCGGCATAGCCCAGTATTTTACTAGAGGTGTGATCAAAAAATAACCGTTATTTTCAATTTTTTTTTTAAAGTATTTATTTATTCATCAATAACTATCTTGTCCCCTTCAAAGTAATCCCCCTTAGATATAATACGCTTGTGCCCCCGTTTCTTCTAATCCTCGAAACACTTCTAAAACGCGCTTTTTGGTATCGCCAACAGCTCCTGTTTCGATTTTTCTTTTAGCTCCTCAACCGTAGCAAAACGCTTTCCCTTCATCGGTGTCTTCAGTTTTGAAAAGAGGAAAAAATCAACGAGGGCCAAGTCCGGGGAATACGGCGGTTGAGGCATGTTTGCAGTTTTCTTTTGGCCAAAAACTCACGCACAAGCATCGATGTGTGAGCTGGTGCGTTATCATGGTGCAAAATCCATGATTGTTTTTTCCACAATTCTGTGCGTTTCTGACGAATTGCTTCGCGCAAACGTCGCATAACTTCAAGGTAATATTCCTTACTGACCGTACGACCTTGTGGCAAGAACTTATGATGCACCACGCCATTGCAATCGAAAAAAACAGTGAGCGAAACCATCACATTAAACCGAACTTGACGTGCTCGGGCGACCAAGACGTGCATCGTCATTGACATCTTCTCGGCCTTCCTTATACCGGTTATACTACAATTGAACTTGTCTTCTGCTCATAGTAGACTCGCCAAACGCCACAGTCAACATCTCAAATGTCCTTGCACATTTAATTTAATTTTGTACACAAAACTTAATACAGTTTCTTGGAACCATTTTTTCGAAAAGTAAAAAATCGAAGAGCAAACCAAAACACGACTAAACTTTTTATCTGTCAAAAACAAACTGACAATCCAAAATGGCTAATATTCTCAACATATATAACAGACATGTGTACCAACATAACAGAAAAAAATGCGAAAATCGAACATACGTAACTCACGAAATTTTAAAATGACTGTTATTTTTTAATCACACTTCGTACATCGCAGTCGGAGCTCGTAAATGAGCGAAATTGGCATTTCCTGTCTGATGCTTCCCAAACAAATTGAAGGATTTTCCAAAATTGAATTTTCTCCCTAAAATTATTAATTTATATAATGCAGCAACCGAAACTTTTGCCCATTCTATTGCTTTATGATGCTTGGTAAAATGTGAACAAAATGGCCTTAAAACCACGCCCCTTAAGGAACCTTCTATATAAATGGCCCACCACATGTTCTTATATTTATCTCTTTAACTCAGCTGCGCTTCAATGTCAAATGAGATAGGCATTAAAATTTGCTTAAATATAGGTAGAGAAATGCATCATTTTTCAAGCAGTGGTACAGGGTTCAGTCAAATTTGACGGTCTGAACGTATTTGGTAAGTTTAGTTCTGAAAATGAAAATGAACACGAATGACCGATTCAACCCAAATATGCTTAGATTCATCCTTTATTCTGTTGCAACATGTTGCAGCGCGTTTCCTGCACCTCGCGGGTAACCCTCAATAAGTTGATTAGAAAGAACTATACATTCCATTGACCTGCAAGATCTCCTGACCTTACTTTCATTGGGGTTCTTTTCTGTGGTGCTATTTCAAACCGGGATATTATTGAATTTGAGTACGAACGAAACCATCGTTCGAAACCATCATGTGCGAAAAAGTATTCGAAAGCTACCCCAAAAGCCTCCCCTAAAGTGGTAATTTAAATGACATTCTATTTCGTACATAACGGCAAGGTCCATGCATTATAATGGAATAAAAGCTTCATCGAAACTTAACTTTTATTTAATGATACTTTTGAAGCCGAAAATGGATATATGAATTATTAAAAATAACTTAACTGGGTTTCTTAATGTAGTTGCTTTCATCAGCCACCTTGTACAACATATCGAGTTATGTCGCTTTTCGGATGAATTTTCTTATTTTTGACAAGTTGCTCACAGTTAGGGCTGTATATTGAGAAAATATATGAGTCGAGATGGCTCTTTCGACATCTGTCAACGTATTGAAAATTTGTTGTTGTTATTTATTGTTATTGAAAATTATTAAAATATTAAATTTTAGAAAAAAATACAGAAAGATGTCAATTTTTCTAAAGGTGGGTTTAATCTGGCGGGACGATTTAGCCAACTTGTGCTATCTTCAGTCCATAGTATCGTTGGTGATTTCTGATCTGACACGTCAGATAAACGACTCTTGAACAAAATACTTTTGTATCCCATGAGAGAACTTCCCACATTGCATTCTCTTTTTAGTGTCGCTGAATCGAATCAACAGTTTAATGATAATTCCGGATGTTAATTTGGGATGCTTTTATTTGATTTGTCGAGTAATTGAGTTCGGCAAGTGTTTGTCAACACATGAGTATGACCGCCGTTCGGGGTTCGAACCCACCGTCTTACGAACGATAGTCGCGAGCTCTCTTCATCGTTCTACAGTCGTTTACAAACAGCATTCTAGTCACAGAAAAGTTTTCGATTTTGTCAATTTTCCAGTAAAAATTATACCCTTTTCACACACATGAAACGATTTTAAAAATAGATCCTGCGGATAAAAATAGACGAAATCATCAAGTCCCTTCTTGATACCTCCCATAAGAATAGATCGACTTTCCCAGATTCACTTTTTCCTCTTCAGCTTGTAAACAGCATGTTGCAGTGACCAAAATTTTTGTTCATTATGTTGTTTTGCAATAGCTGATAGAATAGAAATAAAGAAATGAAAGAAAGAAACCCCTTCTGGTGCAGTTCATTTCAATGACCAATTTAACCCATATATTCTTGGCACCATATCTTTCAAGCAGTTATCTTGAATTTATACAAATTTGACCCATTAACTACGATATTGCCCCACCCAGTCCAATAGCTTCCATAGAAAATGGCAGATTTATTGAAAGTATATTTTCTCCTGTAGTCTCAAATTCGTAACCTAAACTTACTTAAATTCTTAACGACTTATTACGTTGTAAAACCGGGTAGAATGTACAATACACTTTATTCAAAGCGAATATTCCTAGATTTGTTCCTTTCATTCAATTGTAATAATAAATTCAGTGGAATTTACCATGCATCGGGCACTTAAAAAACTTAGTTCAGGTAATGAAAATGGGGTACCACTCACATAAACTTAACGATTTAGAGAAAATAAATGATCTTCTTATGATTTCCCGGTGATTGAGTACAAAATTTTTTTATTTTGTTACTTCATTGCGCTTCAATCCAGAGTACTTTTGGATAACGCCCTATCGGCTCATCAGACTTCTTTTGGCAATCCCTACAATTTTGCCAAAGGACTTTGTGTGAAGTTATATGTAAAACAAATTTACCGGATTGAAATTTCTGTATTCTGCCAGATACTTATTAGCGCAATTTTACAATTTAATGTTCGTAGTAATAACTAGAAAAATTCAGTAAACCAAATGCGCATAATTTAGTCTGACATTTACCGAAGATTTGCACAAACCTTCCTATCTGAATTCCGACCACTATCGCTCTGTCGTAGAAGATTTACCACAAATTTTGAACGACAAGGCTGAAAGAATGCTTGTCGTATTGATTTGAAACAATTTTTGAATCGCAGTCGTGGAAAGTACCAATTTTTAATATTATTATATCTCGATCGAATTCTACTCTGATGTTAAGCCTAATTCTGATCGGTCTCATTTGTGAGTTGTAGACGTAGGAAATACAGAAGAAGATTTTATTTTTAAATTCAGATGCTTTTGTTGATCGGTGTGGCATATACAGCTTCGAATTCTGAATATATACAGTGTAGCGCAGCAATTATGCTACAAGAAGAAACTCAATTTCCTTTTTTTAATTAATATATTTCAGCTATTATATACATTTTTTTTTATTGCATAGAAAATTAAAGTTGTATTTTGTATAACTAATTGGGTTTGAAAATGATTGCGATGATTGCGGCCTGAAGGATTGAAGTTGGAATTGCCTCAATTGTTGTCTTAATAGACTGCTTCAATTCAGTCAAATACTTTAGTTTCATTTTGTACACTTCTTGTTTGACATAACCGTATAAATAAAAAAGTCTGGTGCAAAGAGGTCATGTGACCGTAAGAGCCAACAGAAAGTGGAGTTTCTGAATATTAATCTGTTTGGGAATTTTCCTTGGAATTACGCCATAACAGGTCTGGCTTTATGTGCAGTTGCTTCATCCTCCTGCAACCAAATGCTGATGAAAATGATACATCTTTGGCGCAGTTCTGTTGAAAAAAATCCTTCAACTTCTTTAAATAACGATCCCGTTGGTCCCCGTTTTGTGTTTGGAGCACGTTTCGTGCACCATCCTGTATCTAAAAAAAATCGAATGACGTAGCCACTCAGATTTCTTATCGAATTTCTAGTTAATTACGTATAAACAAATTATTATTATGTTTTTTTTCCATCAAACCCATCGGTTGCACACAGAGCAACTTTTGGAGTATTTTTCTCTGATTCTTCCACAGGTGTCAATATCCAGGATTCGGCTAAGTATAACATAATTGGTAAGATTACTGCCTGGAACAGTTACATTTTTCGTTCATTTATATGTAGAGAGGGTTTTAATGATTGCATCGCTTGCAAAGTCCATAGAATCATCTTTTTGCAAGCAGTGCTTTCCTCCTAATCTCGAGGTTAGTTTTATTAACGCCCGAACCGAGGTAAACCAATTCATCCGTCACCATAAACTTATAGTTTCCAGTTTTCACATAACTTCCCAAACAAATAAGACACTTTGGCTGTAAGTTTCATCCACATCTGCCAACAGAAAGACTTTTGCAAACTTATTCTCAATATTTGTGAAGGCTGCAATAACGTCTCACAGTTCTCGGCCAATGTTACCAGTACATTGATAACTAAGGCCGCCCTGCCTGCCGGCAGAGCTGTTTTAAACTGATGACCAGAAGCTGGTAAACATCATGAATCGCTTCCCAAAAAAGATTTGGCTCATTCAATGCATGTCTAATGATAGGAATTCAAGTGTATTACGTCCTACGTGTGATTAAACCTTATCAGCGTGGCTTTAGACCTGGTAAATCAGCAAGTGACCTGATATTACACTACACTACAGGTTGGCACTTTTGGTCGACTATAAGGCTGCCTTTGACAGCCAGCTATGGTCAAAACTGTATGAGATCATGGTCACATTTGGTATTCTTAGGAAAGCTTATACGTCTTTTTTGGGCTAAATGACGCCGATATGAAGTCTTTAGTAAATATGGACAAATTGCAAAAGCAATTTTGTTTCAATAAAGGATTTGGACAAATCGATAGCCCTGTATGTGACCCCTTCAAAACATCGTTGAGAACTATTATGAGAAAAGTTGTAGTTAACACAATTACATAATTATACATAGTCTGTATGTCACGTTTTATATGTCGTCACATATTACAGTTTTTGTTCGAAATGGCGAATGGTTCGGTTACTGTGACAGCGAATTATACGCAATTTTGACTTCGTTTATTCAAGATGCTCCCTGCTCTAGAAGGCCGATTTTCTAAAATGTCAGCAGAATAATGCAAATCGTCAAGTTCGTCAGTTATGTAAGTACTGTTTCTACAGAGTGGCCCAAAATGACCGAAGTGGTGTGAATTGCTTATAACTTTTTATTTAAGACATATTTTTTTAATTTTTTTTTTTTTAAATACAGTAAATTTATGGGGAATATTTTTAGACTAGTTATTAAAAATGATGTCCCGCAAGTGGTGACCATTTTCTGCTTCGCACAAATGTGCTCTTTCTAACACATTTTCCATGACCTTTCGCAAAATTTCTGGTATTATGTTGTTAATTTCATCTCGAATATTGGATTTTAATTCGTCAACAGTCCTGGGCTTATTAACATAAACTTTCCCTTTTAAATAACCCCAAAGGAAAAAGTCTGGAGCGGTTAAATACGGGGAACGCGGAGGCCAATTAAAATTGCTTGTACGTGAAATTATTCTTTCACGAAATATGTCGCGTAAAAGAGCCATTGTGGCCCCCGCAGTGTGCGCTGTGGCTTCATCCTGATGGAACCATATTTGGGGATGGTTTTCCACGGCTGGCCTTACAACATTTTCCAACATGGCCCGATATCGATCAGCATTGATGGAAATGGCAACCCCTCGTTCATTTGCAAAAAAAAAATATGGGCCAATGATCCTTTCTGAAGAAACACCGCACCAAACAGTACACTTAACTGGATGTAATTGTCGTTGGTGAAGTACTCTCGGGTTTTCCGTAGCCCATATCCTACAGTTTTCCTTGTTAACGAACCCATTTAATTGGAAATGGGCTTCGTCACTCATAACTAAGTTTTGAATAAAATTAGGATTCTTTTGTGCTTTTTGCTGGAAATAAATTGCATAGTCAAGTCGTTGCTGGTAATCTGTCGGTTTCAATTCTTGGACAATTTGAATTTTGTATGGAAACAGTCTTATGCTATGCAAAATTTGCTGCAGCGACCCTCTTGAGATGTCAAGTTGTGTCGAACGTCTCCTGGTTGATGTTTGTGGATCCTCCTGAATACTCTCCTGTACCACTTGAATATTGTCATCCGTGTGCACCGTTCGTCGTCTGCCAGCACCAGGAAGGTTCCTTACTGCTCCTTGTTCTCGAAAATTTGCAACAAGACGGTTTATTGTTGACTGAGAGGGTGCAACCCGCACATTAAATTTACGACGGTATGCACGCTGAGTCAACACAATGGACCGTTGATTTACAAAGTAAATTTCAACGATTTGGGCACGTTGTTCAGTTGTGTATTGCTCCATTATAAATTCTCCAAGTCTTCTTTACAAAATACTAAAAAGAAAAGAAAAAAAAATTATAATAAAAAAGTTATAAGGAATTCATACCACTTCGTTCATTCTGGGCCACCCTGTATTATCCAGGGGATAAACATTCAACGAGAAAATCGTTTCGAAGCACTTCAATAAGGCCAAATGCAAAAAGAAGCGCTACTCGAAAATGATCGAGTAGCGGTAAATTGGCGCGAACGGTAGCCAGGTCAGGTTTGGTGGCCAGCGGGAAGGTTTAGCTGAGTGTTTTACAGTGAATCATGTACTTTCAGCTAAATTTTTAATTCGTCCATCTAAAGGAGTCAATCGCCCATAAGCCACCAGCTTTTGCTAGTAGGAAAGAAATTGTGTTCCATCAGGACAACGCCAAGCCACACACTTCGATGATGAGAGAGATCGATTGAGAATTTCTTACACACACCTTATAATTCAAACCTGATATCACCTGTTCCTGTCTCTGCGAGAAATGATTTTACTAGCAAAAATTCGCCAAAAAAAGCCTGTAAAATCGACTGCCTCACCTGTTTGCCAACAGGGCCAAGAGAGATATAATGAAATTATCTCCAAAATAGCAAACAAATAATATAACAAAACCTTGCACATTTAACCCAAATCGGATCATTCCAACTACACCAAATAAAGACTTCAATTTCATGCAGAAATACTAAGTTTTTTGTGGCAACCGATAATTATTAGTACAATCTAGAAAAAATTAATCTGTTACCTCCCATAAAAATCACTGGTTATATATAAATTTTATATTTGATTTATACACATATGATCGAAAAAATAAGTACACCTGCTTATTTTTGCCTTATGTTTAATTTTAGTTACTTTAACATGACAATTTTTTTTATTTAAATAACTTAAATATGGTAATGCCTTCAAAAGTAAAAACAAAACTGGGGCTTTCCCGTTGTTTTCATTGTGTGTTAGTTTTATTCAGGTGTGATTTCAGTACTTGGTCAAAATAATAAATACATTGCGCAATTCTTTAATATTGTCGCAGTCAGCTGTAGTTTCTTTGAAGAGTCTAGTTATTTTACTTTTGTTTATCTTTATTCATAACAAAATATTTTGTTAAAAAAAAAACTTAGCCATCGGTCGAAAAAGTCATTGTTTTCCGGAGGAGAGAAAAATTGCTTCAAGGCTAAGAGAAAGTGGCCAAAGTCTTCGTACTATAGTAGAAACTATGAATCGGTCACTATTTTTTGTATTAAATGCAAAATGCCTAAAAAGCCCGTCAAAACGCGGAAGACTCAAAAAAACTCCAAAAACAACAGATGTCCGTATTGCAACACTTGCGAAGAAGGACCCGTTTGTGTCTTCAAGACCGATTTCTCCAGAAATTGGAAACGTAATTTCATCGCAAACTATTCGTCGTAGACTACAAGAAGCACATTAGCCATCTAAGCAAAGGAACTCTTCTGACTATCTGTCCTAGTCAGAAGAGTTCCTTTGCTTAGACAAAAAAAATTGAAATGCTATATTGGCGTTTGCAAGAAGTCATTCCAATTGGTCCGGAGGAGATGGTTAAAAAAAAAACTGGCGAAACATTTTGTGGAGCCATGAAACAAAAATTTATGTATTTGGAAACGACTGTGCCCGGAATGTTCGACGCCCTAAGGATAAGAAATTCCATGTTCGTTTTACAAAGAAGACGATCAAGCACGGGGGCGGCAATATTATGGTCTGCGGTTGTTTCTCGTGGTATGGTGTCGGTCTGATACATGAAATTACCGACACTATAACCAGATTCCACTACAATGATATCTTGGAAAATACGATGTTGAACTATGCTGTGAAAAGTATGCCTCTTAGATGGACATTCCAGCAGGATAACAGGATAAATCGAAGCATACTTGTAAGTTGGTAAAGGATTGGTTCCCAGATAATAGTGTTGCCCTTCTTGACTGTGCAAGTCAATCTCCGGACTTAAACCCAATCGAAAATCTTTGGGGAGAGTTGAAACTAAGAATTGGAAAGAAGGTTTTTAAAAATAAGGATTAGTTATGGAATTTTGTTCAAAAAACTTGGTATGAAATACCGGTAGAAACCTGCAGGAAGCTTATTGCCAGCATGCCAAAAAGAGTCAACAAAATAATTGAAAATAAAGGTAGATATACCGGCTTTTAACGAAACTCAGCCAATTTAGCAGAAAAAACTTCATTTTTTTACTTACTTATTATTTTGTTCAATGTTTTTTGATTAATTTCTTACATTTTGAAAAATACTAAATTTAATTTTTGTTTTTAGTTATTGTTTTAGCATTTATTTTATTTCTAATGTTATACCAAAAGAAAATATTATTTGTTTTTCTTTTAATTTAAATAAATTTTCGTCTACGAGCCTTTAAAAAAATATGGGGTGTACTTACTATTTTGACCACATGTGTATACATTTTTTTTCATATCTTCTATCCAGTTGCATTAAATTCTGTCAAATTTAGCATGCGTTAAAAGTTTACTTAGCTAGAATCTACGAATAAAAGTGGACAGTATTGATATTCCTTTTCTGAAACTTGGATATTTATGGATTAAACGAGCTATTTGCATAATAAATGCCATACCAATAGTTAGTTGGTCGATTTTTCTCATGTTTTACAGAAAATTATATATCGTCATAATGAAGTAACGTTGATCACTACAGTCTACTGATTAGAAATTACAGAAGTAAGATTGAATCTTGGGAAAGCGATAAATTTATATGAAAGAACCAAAGGGAATGCGGCAATACGCTCCATTTTTATATAATTTTTTTTTTTGTTTTGTTTTTATTTTTTGTTAAATTTAGCACTACGAAATAGTAGATACGAATCGAAGAATGCATGGACTGCATCGGCCATTTCTACGGTGACTATCAGAAGAGCAGTGGTTATTCGGTTAATTTTGCTAAAGTTCCGTAAACATTTTGAACAATATAATCGAGTAAGAATTTTCAGGACACAAATTGAGTTGAATTTGTAGGGGAGGAAACATAAGGAACGAAACAAAAAAAATTTACAAAATCATTTTACAAAACAATAACTGTGCCAAGTTTAAATAGTTTTCTGCCAAAAAGCCAGTTAGACAGACTGACATCGCCCAATGGATTTAAAACCCCATGAAACGCATTCGATTACAAGATAAATACTTTGCGCTTTCCTTACTGTATCAAACAATACATATTTCCATTCATTCTGTAGAAGGTACAAAACAGGAATAACGTTCGCCTTTTGTGGCACAAACATTCTTGTAACTCCTGTCGCAAACGAAATTTTCACATACCATCCAACCAAAATGTGGCCGAACTGCGTTTGCATTGCCTCCTCGACTTCATATGTTAATGGTATATTACAAATGAGGTATATTGGAATATAGGCAATTTGCACGTACGTCTTTCGCTATCGTATAAGTGTCCATTTCCTTTATTTGTTCAAAAGTGATTTCCCAACACATCAAATTTCTACTGCGCATTCGTACCGAATAATACAGTGTACTGTATTTTCAAACGCCGTAAAATATGTTCGAACCATGTTTGTTAAAACCAAAGAGTACAGTTCACTACTGCAGACCTCATTATGGTTCGTATCCGCAATAAGGCCGCAAAGGTTGGTAACAGGGTGTACTTAAACAAATAGTTAACCATAATCCTAACAATGGTTGGCTTTAACAAACAGAAGTTCAATTCATAGTGGCTAAACCTATGCTTCCCCACCATGTACGACGTTTCTCCTTCACAATTATATCTAATTGGTAAAGGTTTATCCATTCTTCGGTTTCAAAAGTAAGGTTAAAGTTAACTAAATGTATATTGTACATAAAGCTACAATTTCGATGAAACTTTTATTTCATTATAATGCTTGGACCTTACCATTATGTACAAAATATAGTGTCACTTAAATGGCAGCCTCTGCATTGGTTGCAACAATGGATCCTTTTGAGGTAGTTTTCGACCACTTTTTTTTGCATATTTCAGACGGTCTCTCAGTGATAACTTGACGAATGTTGGTTTTCAAATGCTCCAACGTTCGGGGATTATCCGCGTAAACACGGTCTGTGGCGCAGCCCCACAAGAAAAGAATCTAACGGCGTCAAATCGCATAGTCTTAGTAACCAATTGACGTCGCCAAAACGTTAAATTACGCTTTCTGGAAACTTCTCATGCAATACAGCCAAAATCTGTAGTGTTGAGTGCCTCGTGGCACCGTCTTGATGAAACCACATATCGTCCAGTCCATAATTTCCAACTGCAGACCAAAGAAAAGTCGGTTGTCAAGCGGCTATAGCGCTCTGAATTGACAGTAACAGTTCTCCTTCATTTTTGAAAAAATACGGCCCAGCAACACTTTCAGACCATAATGCCCACCAAATAGTTATATTTTCGGGATGCAATGTCTTTTCAACAATCATTTCTATGTTCTACGAGATCCATATGCGATAATTTAGCTTGTTGACGTAACCACCGAAAGAGGAATTGGCTCCATGGCTGAAGAAAATTTTGTTCGAAAGATCAGCATTGATTGCCTGTTGATGTAGCACCCACTCAGCCTATCTACTCCATTGTGAATTGTCAACCGGCTCTAATTGTTGCATGAGTTGGACTTTATACGAGTGGAGGTGCAAATCCAAGTGCAACATACGCCATAATGAGCCGTAAGAAAACTTCATGGAATCGACAAATTCGGATTATCCGCCAAACTTTCACTAATAGAAGCGACATTTGATGACGCACAGATCTGACCACATCTGTAACACTTCCAGTCTTATCAAATTTCTTTATAATCTTGCCAAGTCCTTGCACAGTAGGTCAATTATGACGACCATAGTCACCCCATAGTTCTTAATCCCAGTTCTTAATATCTAAAAATAGTTAGGCTTTGAGCCGCTGTGTTTTTAATAGCTAAAAAGGTGAGTGAAATTCCTCAAATGCTGCCGTAAGACTTCTAAGTATGTGATAATACTGCACATATATCGATGCAATAGCTTTTTGTACAATATTCAACGAACCTTGAATTTCATTTTTATTAGGTAGGTGTGGGAATGGACCCTAATTTTTTCATTAGGCAAACGCTGAGTTTTTAGCAAAAAACAAGAACATTTTGGCTTATTCGCTACATAGTTAATTTTTGCTTACATGCAGCCATCAATTTCTGAGAAACTGTGGCGTCTAGAATATACATCCTTATCTAATATACGCCGAACGTAGAAAATAATTCCAAGCGCTTCGGTCTTCAAACCAAGTTTTGACATCACTTATTTCTATAAAACTTTGGTCGCCCTTTTCTACTCCATCAATCGAGTTCGTTGCCAAAATTTTTTCATGCCGGTGCATTTGGGTCCATCCGCTTAAAACGACCCAATCAAACGGCATTTGTTGATGCGCTGGGCTACGTCGATGCCAACATATAGCTCATACAGCTCATTGTTTATGCGGCACCGATACTCTTCGCAAGCAATGATGGGACGTCTTTTTTTCCAAGGACTTCCAGCACTGATTTATCCGTTTGTGTCATAACCCAAGATTTTGCGCCACATAACAGGACAGGTAATACCAACGTCTCGTGAAGCTTATGATTATACCAACGCCTGGTCTGGCAAAATCTGAAAAAAATCGTCCAAGTAACCGAGCCCCAACTTAGTTTATTATATTGAAAGTAATTGCGTGGAATTCAAACATATCTGGCACACATCATGCATTTGATAAACTTACGAGTACATCTGAAGCAAAGAATATGGTCTGCAGTACCAAACACCTCCGCGGACATCCTATACAAATTGACGACGTAGTGAAATTAATAGTTAATTTTCCCCTTGTAGAGCCTGATACATAGACTGCAACTTAGATTTTTGTCAATAGCATTTTATGTAACGCTTGACAAAACTGAGCGTTTTTCAGTCTTACGTTTAAGTATAAAAACGGAACGCGTTTCCCCCTGGTTCCTCTCATACTAATTTGCAAACTTTTGGATGCTCAGAGAATTAAGTTCAGGTAATGAAAATGGAGAGCATTATGGAAATTTCATTTTCCTCTGCTATCCCTTATTCTTCGGTTATCTAAAATGTTCTGAAGTGTGTTGTAATATAATGTTCTGTAAAAATTTAGAAAAAAAAAATCGACAGGAAAACCGCGCTATCTCTAGTAACTCCCATTCAACTTACTTGATAATACGTTGTATACATTTCCAGATTGATGTCTTTAATTCAACTGCACTAAATTCAGTATAATGCGAGCTAAATTAGTTATTTAGTATTTGGTGCGCAGCTAAGTTCACGCTGTTTGCCAATATATGGCGCCAGCTGTAAATGCTAGTAGATTTTGCCATAACCTCAACGTCATGAGCCAAACTTAAGCATATGGTAAGCATACCGCCTCGACACAATAGTGATTTTCTTTTGACGTCATATTTGTTTGGTTGTGTGATTATGTATGATTTGGTGTCAAATAATCATCATATGCGGGAAGTATTGATTTTCTTCTTTCAATCGCAGAAAACGACGGCTAAAGCTCATCGAAACGTTCAGAACGTTTACGAAGATGCTGCTTTAAGTGAAACAACGTGTCAAAATTGGTTCCGTCACTTTAAAGCTGGTGATTTTGATGTTGACGACCGTTCGCGTGAATTGACGGCATTGTTTGATGGGGATCCATGCCAAATGCAGGTAGGGCTTGCTTCAGTATTAGGAGTTACCCACGAAGTCATTTCCTAGCGATTGCACGCGTTGGGAATAATTCAAAAGCAAGGAACTTGGGTCCCTTATGAGTTGAAGCCAAGGGACGTTGAGCGTCATTTTGTCGTCTGTGAACAACTGATTCAGCGACAAAAAATGAAGAGTTTTTTACAGCAATCTAAATAAAAGAAAGTCATAGGAGCTGAGCTAAGCTGAGCTGAGCTGACATTGACTCGGCCAAATATTCACGCTGCGAAGGTTATGCTCTGTATTTGGTGGGACCAGGTGGATGTTATTTATTACGAGAAATTGAAACAAAGCGAAACCATTACTGTGGATCGGTATCAACTTCAGTTAATGCGACTGAGCCAAGCTCTACCCGAGAAACGCTCGCAATCTCACGTAGCCAAGCCCGTTAAAACCTACCTAGAAACTCTGAAATGGGAAGTCTTACGCCATCCCTCATTTTCGGTGGCACACGGTCTGTTGACCAACAGTTACACTCACATGACGACATCAAGGAATGACTAAATTCGTGGATAGCCTCAAAAGATGAACAGTTTTACCGTGACGGAATTCGAGCTTTGCCAGAAAGATGGAAAAAAGTAGTAGCCAGCGATGGGCAATACCTTCAATCTCTAATATATGTAAGTCAGTTCACATGGTTGGTTTCTAAATTCGTTTTCTGGAAATTATTCTCAAGGTATTTTTTCAAAAACTCAATACTAGGCCGCCTACGTGCAACGGATGGGAAGCCTCTGTTCTCCAATGTCATTCTGTGTAATTAGGAAAAAAGACTTAGGACCTCTGGAATATATATAGTCTTTAGAAACATACTTAAATTAAGGCCTTTTAAGGCATGAGTTCCAGTACTTGGCTTTAGTAAAATTTATGGGAATAGGCACGACTGTTGCCTAGTGTAACCATATGGTTTTCTGCCATGCGTGTGCAAATTTGGTTTCGAACCAACTTAACATATATACCATTAATATCTTCATAAATGTATTGAATTATTGTTATCACTAAGATATTGTACCAGTGCGATCCTACAAGTACCGGGTAAATGTTTATGCACACGCAGTTATTACACCATCGGCGCCGCCTCTCTGTTAATCCCACCACCAGCGAGTACAATTGTGTGATGACATCACAACCGAAAATTATCTAATAATACCTGCTGTATTCCCAAGACCAGCGCTTGGTTTGAATGAATGTGTCTGTTGTTTGTACGTTACCGGTAACTAAGTACAACCAGGTTCAAAGCATCCCAAACAAAGTAAGCGAGTATTCATTAATTAAAAAAAAAAAAACTAAACGCCTGTTATTTTAGAGAGAATATCTACATCTACTATAGCATGTTACAGTTTTTCTATGTTTTAACATCAACTATAGCTGCTCCGAACGACCGTGGGGCAATGTTTAATACCCGCGACTGTAATTCGTATAATCGCAGGGAACCTATCATAATTTGAGCTGCAGTCACTTTGATGCGTCTAACGAAAACTTCGAGTAGTCGAATAATCGATAAGTCTTCTTCTTCTTCTTAGGTGGCGACTGGAATACACATATCTTATTTATTATACGCCGCTCGTAAAAAATAATTCAGAACGCTTCGATCTTTTACGCTTCTCCTCCGATTCGTCACACCAAGTTTCGCTAGTACTCCAAAAGTCTGGTCTTTCCAACAGAGTTTTGGTCGCCCTCTTCTGCGCCATTCATTGAGTTCGTTGGCGAAAACTTTCTATGCCGGAACATTTGTATATATTACATTAATAATGTATATTAATGCGTTTGACCACGTCGATGTCGATATATAGCTCACACAGCTTATAGTTCTTGCGACACCGATACTCTCTACCTATATCTGTAACTTAACTTATAACTTATCTGTCTATACCTTAACGATGATGGGTTCATACATTTTCCGGAGTATTTTCCTCTCGAAAACTGCCAGGACTGATTAATCCGCTTGTGTCATAACCCAGGATAACAAGACAGGTAGAAACAATGTCTGGTACAGTCGACAAGTCTGGTGAATACTTTTCAAACTATGACGTTCGGAATCGTCGTTAAACCGTTGGCCCCGTTGAGTCAGTCTGAAAATATAATGTGTGTAATCTCACTGAATGTTGAAAGCTCCCTCATATCGCATTCATAAGAAGTAAGGAAATTTGTTACTAAAGCTGCCACACCGATATATGTGGATATGTTACGAGTAGGAGACTTAGACAACTTATCTCACGGTATAGACTCATAAGTGACCATATAGCCTATATCCGCATCAAGGTGAAAAATTATGCGAGACAACCAAAGATATATTCTATGAGTGTCTAGAGCGAACACGAGACCGCTGCCCTAATCACAATGTGAAAATTGCTCTAGGAGATTTTAATGTCAAAGTAGGAAGGGAAGATTTTTTTAATTAAATGGTCGGTGTTAGTTTCTTTTGCTTTGATCCATAACATGGTAGTATATAGAACCTAATCCCCACATAAAGACGTCCACATTGTAACACGAGGACCTGGATCACATGGTAATAGGTGGAAAGCATGCTTCTTCTGTCATGAACGTGGTTGCTACTAAGATACGCACAACATTAAGCAGAGCGAAAACGTATGTAACCAGGCACAAAGAAAGTTGGACATTACAAAGTCGTACTCGTATAGTAGCGAAATAGCCACATACTAATCTACCATACTCTGTCGACTACTACAACAAAACGTCCCTGATTCTAATGTTTCCGACAAACAGTGGCAACACATTTTACTTGGCTGTAAAAATCTTTACTCAAGCATGTCCTTGTATGAAGAAAAAGTTCGCTTAATGTCTGAGGAAAAGCATACTACATATAGGGCAACGCCGCAGCTATTGTAACGTGTGCCGTTGGGGAACTCTATAAGGAGAAGAGAAAATAATATACCGATTTCTTAAGCGGAAGAAACGGTTGCGGAAAGTGAGGATAAAGAAGGAAAGATCCAGGCATAGAGCAAAGCAAAGAGTATGGCTCAAGGCCTCCCTTCCATAAGGACGACCATAAAAATCTAGTCAGAGATATTCAGCACAAATAAAGAAGTTTTGTTAATCAGCGACATGGCTTAAGTTGTCCAGCACCGAGCCAAAACGAAATCAGAATAGCCACATTGCAATTTACAAAACAATAAAGCTGGGTCTGCTCATAGCATGCTGTGAAAGACCGGTGACTATGAGCAGCCAAACCGCGTGCAGCAAACTCTCAATACTATTTGGCTCGAATAATGCACGCACGATTTTCGGAATTTGAGTATATTGCATCTAGCGTCCAAAAAAACGTGTAACGTATGCAGCAAATATAGCGGTATCAGTCTTGATATATAAAAGACTCAAACCTATTCTAACTGACCTAATTGGACATTATCAGAGCTGTTTGGCAAGGTTGTCAGCTGTTAAATACATGGCTGTGGTTTGATAATAGATGGCGTCAGCTGTAAGTGCTATTCTATTCTGACATAACCTCAACGTCATGAGCCAAACTTAAGCATATGGTAAACATAACGCCTCGACACAATAGTGATTTTCTTTTGACGTCATATTCTTTTGGTTGTGTGAATAAGTACAATTTTATGCCAAATGATCGTCATATGCGGGAAATATTGATTTTCTTCTTTCAATCAAAGAAAACCGCAGCTGAAGTTCATCAAGAACTTCAAAACGTTTTTGAAGATTCTGCTTTAAGTGAAATAATGTGAGGGGATTGGTTCCGTCGTTTTTAAAAAGGTTAATTTGATGTTGACAACCGTTTTCGTTAAGGAAGACGCCAAACCTTCGAAGACACTGAATTGATACCATTTCTTGATGACGATCCGTGTCAAAGGCAGATAGAGCTTGTTTCAGTATTATGAGTTACCAGTCAAGCCATTTCCTAGTGATTGCATGCGTTGGGAATAATTCAAATGCAAGGAAATTGGGTTCCTCATGAGTTAAGGGACGTTAAACGTCGTTTTTTCGCCTGCAAACAACTGCTTCATTGACAGAAAGGGAAGGGGTTTCTTAATCGGATTGTAACGAGTGATGAAAAATGGATTCATTACAGCAATAAAAAAAAAATGGATTCAATACAGCAATCCAAAGGAACGAAAGTCATATAGGCTGCCCGGTCATACTTCTACGTCGTCACCTCGGCAGAATATTCACGCTGCCAAGGTTATGCTCTGCATTTGGTGGGACAAGATCGGTGTTATTTATTACGAGCTGTTGAAACCAAGCGAACTGAGCCGAGCTCTACGCGAGAAACGCCCACAATACACGGAGAGGAACATAAAAGTGATTCTTCAGCATGACAACGCTCGGCCTCACGTGGTCAATCCCGTTATATCCTACCTGGAAACGCTGAAATGTGAAGTCTTATCCCATTCGCCATATTCTCTGGCTATTGAGCAGCCCGATTACCACTTGTTCCGTTCGATGGCACACGGTCTGGTTGACCAGCAGTTCCACTCATTTGACGACATCAAAGAATGACTAGATTCGGGGATAGCCTCAAAAGATGAACATTTTATCGTAACGGAATTCGAGCTGTGCCAAAAAGATGGGAAAAAGTAGTAGCTAGCGATGGGCAATACTTTCAGTGAATCATTTGTAAACATGTTTTCACAATATATTTGAATTTTACGCAAAACAAACAGCGGGAACTTAGTTACGCACCTAATGGAAAAGCCATTACATCCGGAAAAAGTGACTGTTTGGTGAGCATTATGGTCTGTAGGTGTCACTGGGCCTTATTTTTTAGAAAACAACGCTGGAGGAATTTCAAAAGAGTCCACTGCTGCAACCAATCCAGAGGCGTTCATTTAAATGACATTGTGTTTCGTACATAATCGCAAGGTCCATGTATTATAAGGCTATACAAGTTTGATCGAAATCAGAGCTTTATGTGTGTTTTATTTAACTTTACTTTTGAAGCCGAAAGAAGAATAAAGCTTTATGTGTCTTTTATTTAACTTTACTTTTGAAGTCGCAAAAAGGATAAAGGAAAAAGGATATAAATTAAAATATTTAGAATGTTTCACAAAAATTTCCTAACCGTGATGAAATAGGTTAATGATTGATTTAAAAATATCGGGTTGAAATTTCCCAAAGAAAAGTTGTACATTTGTTAAGGCTATATGTACCTCGTCAATTCAATAGCGAAAATACATAATCTGTTAAGAAGTTTAGTTACCACAAAAACTTGCCATACGAATGTAATGTCGTGAGACATTACATAAATTTCATGAAGTCTAAGGCGTTTTTTGCTTAATAGTAATTTAGTTTATATTGGCTATTCCAAATGCTAGACAAAAACTATCAATGGAACTCCAATGACGGCTGGCTAGCTGTAACAGTACAGCGATATCGATTCACCTGTTCCTCTTCAATAGCCGATTATAACAGTAAAGTAGACAAGTAAGTATAATATTAATTTTATATTATTTATAAACATTGTTTAGTCATTCTCCTGGCAAACCTTTCAAAATTGCAACCAAGTTAACTAAAGCAAAAGCGATATCACAAACCAATCTTGTTGTCTGCTTGGGCCTTTAATAGCCAAAGTCAAATAACAATTCAAATAACCCAGCTATGATGTCGCTGCTAATGCCGAGATAAAACAATAGCATTGCTGCCAATATGCTGAGCAGCGACCTTCGCTGGAAGATACAAACCCAAACAGGTAATATTAATTGTCAAATTCAACAAACAAAAAACGTCAACCAAATTTATGCTTTTTTCTTACAATCCATACATTTGTGAGACAATGTAAGATGAACAATAAGACCATCGATAAATAAACAATACAAAATGATAATAATTTAATTTTCAGCTCGACTCGACTCGTTCGCGGTCTATCTATACGGGCCAACTTCCGGTCTTTTTTTATTGTTATCTCTCTTGACTCGTTATGCCAGCCAAAGTAACAAATAAACCATTCATAACAAATGCTCACACATTGTTTGTCGCAGCACCCACAATTGGAACCTGTTTGACATCTCTCGAATTGAACTACATCAATATTATGCCGTGTCTTCTGTACCAGTACTGTCGTACACGTGTTCTTAACTCCACATGCTAAGTTTGCAAAAGCAGTAAAATTTTCGAAAAACAAAAAAAATAAAAAATATGCTCAAATATCCGCTTCGGATACGATTGTTTGATACGTCATTAATCAAAATTATATCTTACTTTTGAAGGCGACAACACTTTTTTTGTAGACATAACTTGCGCCAATAGCGTTGGCATCTATTGATGTGAATGTCTCAGTTTCAAAAAGATTATTTTTCAGTGAATAGGGTTAAATATGGACGTATTGACATCCAAAATTTTAAAGTTACGATGATGGTCCCAAAATTAGACACAAAAAAGTTACGAAAAATTTTCTTTATTTTTCAACATAATTTCCGTTTAGCTTCATACAATTCTTCAATCGGTATTCAATAACTTCTATACCCTGTTTATAGTAAGAACTATCAAACTCCTTAAAATAGCCATCAACTGCAGATTCCACCTCTTCATTGTTAGCAAATCTTTTACCACCGAGCAATTTTTTCAAGTTTGGAAATAGAAAATAGTCCGAAGGAGCTAAATATAGCAAATTAGGTGCGTGATGAAGCAATTCGAATTTTAATTCATTAATTTTGGCCATTGCAATTGTCGATGTGTGGACTGAAGCATTGTCTTGATTGAACTACACTTTCTTTCGTTGCCAAATGTGGCCTTTTTTCATAGGAATAGTCTAATAGGATAATATTCGCCGTTGGTGATTTTTCCTCTCCAAAGATGATCAATAAAAATAATACCATGCGCATCCCAAAAACCGGACGTCATTACTTTGCCTGCAGATGCAACCGTCTTCGCATTCTTTGCACACGATTTTCCCAGTCCAGTCCAGTGCTTTGACTGTTTCTTTGTCTCAGGTGTGAAGTGGACTCACATCTCACCCATCATTACAAATCGATGTAAAAATTCGACTATATTCCGGTGAACCATCGTCAAACACTCTACTGGAACATCTTCATGACGCTATTTTTGTTGTATTGAAAGCAGGCGCGGCACCTATCTTGCGCACAGTTTTCACATCTGCAAATCTTTGCTCAACATATGATGTATAGTACATTTTGAAGTGTCTATCATTCCAGCTAGCTCACTTATCTTCGGCCGATGATCCATACCAATACCATTTTGTGCATTTTCTTAACCGTGTCTTGCGTGGACATTTCAATTGGTCAACCACTATGGTGTTCGTCTTGGCAGCTCGTACGGTTGCGTAAACGAAAGGGCAGATTCCCCCAGGATAGAATATAGCTCGTCTTTATTATTGGTTGGACTGAGACCTTTCAAATTGAAATATTGAATTACATAACGGTGACCAATTTTTGTCCTGTTTACAAATTTACTGAGATTGTTTACTTTTGATTGATCAAATAAAAATACTGAACAATGTGGCACCTTAAAACTTAAAACATATGTTTTATAAAGTTGTCACTTTTCACCAAAATATTTTTTTCAAACTACTGACAAAATCTATATGTGAAATCTACACGTCACGGAGTACAAAGCCACTGCTATTGTGGTACCTTCCACACAAATTCACCGATATTACGAAAATCAATACATTTTCTGTAATTTTTAATTAGTCGGCTGCGGTGCTTTGTATTTTTATTCATTACATTATTTTGCAATTCTCTACAATATCAGATAAAAATAAATCATATACTCGCTCATTTTCTGGTACCTCCCATACAAATGAACGTCTTAACCCACGTATTCATACCTCTATATCTTCCAATCGATTGCTCCCAATTCGATCAAATTTTGCATTATATCAAGCATTTAGTGTTTTATGTTTTGAGAAGGAAAATGGGCGACGTATCCCACTCTATTACTTCCTATGCAAGTTCACCGATTTATCGAAATTTGATTTTCTGCCGTAATTCATAATTCGTGGCCTCAAGTTACTACAATTTTCATCATTAAGTTCTCAGTAATTATATTATAAAAATGTAAAAATATTACATTTTTACTTTTTCTAGTACCTACCATATAAATTACCTTATTTAACTTATGTATTCCAAGATTCGTAATGAGTAATATTGAAAATGAAAATAGGTTGCATTGCCACGCCTCCTAGAGTGCCACACATATTTATCAACAACCGGTTCTTCTACATTTCCTAAAAGGAGAACTTCAGAAAGCTAAAATTTTGCTTCTATTATTTATCTTTAATTCAGAGTATTTTTTGTAGCAACAAATAAAGACGTTGATTGAAAGTATATACAGGGTGGGCCATAAGGGTGTTGGCGGTTTAAATATCCAATTAAAAAAAAACTACGAAACATAAAAAAATATATTTGTATTTTTAAAAAGTAGAAGCATGGGAATTTTTAAGACTTAAAAATAATGTTGTCCAAATGGCTTCCCTCGGCTGCTTGACACTCTTGGAACCGAAGTCTCAAATTTTGAAATACTCGTTGAAAAGTTGTTCTCGGTATTTTGTTACTTTCCTGAATAATGTTCCTCTTCAACTGCTCTAAATTGGTCGGATTATTCTTGTAGACTACCGATTTGAGGTAGCCCCATAGAAAATAATCGCATGGAGAGAGATCGGGGCTATGTGGGGGCCATTCAATATCCCCCCTTTTCGAAATGAGTTTTCCAGGAAAAACATTTTTCAGCAGCTCTATGGATACCCTAGCCGTATGACATGTGGCCCCATCCTGTTGAAACCACATCCTCGAGGTATTGCCTTGAAGTTCTTGCAAAGCTGGCACCAAAAAGTCTGCTAGCATGTTGCAATAATTGTTCGCTCTAACCGTCAACGCATGCCCTCTTTCGACCTCAAAAAAGTATGGTCCAATAATACCGGTTGACGTTATCCCAGCCCACACGACAAGCTTAGGGCTGTGAAGTGGACGCTCATGCAAGCGTAGGGGATTAGTCTCGGACCCGAACCGACAATTTTGCTTGTTCACATGGCCATTAAGGTGAAAATTGGCCTCATCACTAAAAATCACGTTGTTGAAATTGTTGAACCGCTCTAGCATCAAATTGACAAAGTTAAGTCGGTTATTGGCATCATCGGGTTTTAATTCTTGGACTATCTGAATCTTATAAGCCTTCAAATGCAAATCACGTTTCAAAATTCGTCGTAAAGTTGTTCCTTTGACATCCAAAGACTGACTTCTCTTACGTGTTGACTGTTGCGGATTTCGCTGAACTGAAACACGAACACGCTCCACAATGTTGGCTGATCTTGCAGAAACTGGGCGACCACGAACCGTAATTGGTACTGTTGAGCCGGTTGCTTCGAACATTCTGATCCATTTTCGTATCACATTGGCGCTTGGAACTTCACTTAAATCGTGTAAACCGTGTTCATGCCGATACAAACGTCGTGCAGTAATCACTGATTTATTGTTTTTGTAATACGCTCGGACACCAAATGCACGCTGCACTCCCGTGTACGGCTCCATGGTGACTAAATTTAAAGGAAGCGGCGCAGCGAACAACATATCCCCCCGCCACCCCGCGCCGCGCGTTACCGAAAAATTGAAGAATTAAATCGCCAACACTCATATGGCCCACCCTGTATAAGTCAGTTCGCCGGACTGAAATTTCTGCAATGGTTTCGTCACGGTATAATAATGCTAAGTCTATTTGTTTGCATATCATGCAATAATGAAAACTGGGTGTCAAGTATTTCGATGGGACATCTAATTGATCAATTGGTAGATCGATTGCTTGGGCAATAATTTTTCTTAAGAACACAATATAATTCTGGGCTAAGTCCTTCCATGAAGAAATGTCAAACAAATGTACCATGAGAGTTTAAGGTCTTTATTTGCCAGAAAAAGTCATTACATTTGGATAATAAACTTTACAAAATGTGGTTAAGTGTAATAAACTTCATTGCCATGAACATATTATTTTATTATTATTATGTTTAAAAGCTGACTAGAATCTAATTCGAAAAAAATATGGTAACAGGAATGAGCTTAATTTGTTATCCGTGATACCTGGGAATATTAGTTTACATATAGTGTACCAAATAAACTACTATGCGTCTGACTACAGACCAGTAGGAAAACACTTCCCCATCCTTAAAAAAAATTTCATATTTCAGAACTTTTTTTCTCGAAAAAATTTACTATTTCTTCGTTAACTATAGGTATATTCAATTTACGATGTTATTGTATAGATAGTGGAAATAACCATCCAAACCCATTTTGTTTTCCAAGTAGATGAGCACGGTTCTTGGAACCCAATTTAGAGGTTTCAAAACCGCTGGTATGGCAAGACTGTCAGCTGTTAAATACCTGTCATCTGACGTGTTATTTATTTAATCCAATTTTCGTGGATTACCGGGTGATTATGGTCGTCATAATTGACCTACTGTGCCAGGAATTGCCAATATTATAAAAAAAATCGCGGAGACTGGAAGCGTTACAGATGTGTCAGGTCTGTGCATCATCACAATGATGCCGAAAATATCGCTTCTGTGAATGAAAGTGTGGCGGATAATCCGAATTTTAATTCAGAGTATGTATGGTAAACGACTTCTTTTTGGCCTGCAATAGAAGATTACGAACTGAACCATATGTCGTTTCAACAAGATGGTGCCACAAGCCACACAATACGGCGGATTTTGGCTTTATTGCATGAGAAGTTTCCAGAAAGCGTAATTTCACGCTTTGGTGACCTCAATTGACCAGCAAGATAATGTGATTTGACGCAGTTAAACTTTCAAAGGGTGTCCCAACAAGAACGCAAGATTTAAATTTGGCGCCATTCGAAGTGTCATTGTTTGACATTTAAACAATTGTTATTGTTTGCTAGTAGAAGGTACGAGGTTAGTAAAAATGGAGCGCTACACGAATGAACAATGCATTCTCATTGTGAAATTGTTTTACCAAAATGGTGAAAGTTTTGGGGTTACAGTTCGCAAATTGCGAATAATTTGAAGTCACAATAATGCTTCAAAAGAGCCAACTGTAAAGAGATTAATGGATAAATTTGCCAAAACTGGGTCTGTTAGTGATGTAAAGACAACAACGGCCTTCGACCATGTCGATTGTCCGAAAATGTCGCAGCTGTACGTGATGATGTCGCTCAAACTCCATCCACCTCAATTCGACACCGAGCTCAGCAAATTGGTGTCTCCAAATCCTCCATGCAGCGAATTTTAGCGAAAGATTTGCATCTTCATGCATACAAAGTTCAATTGACTCAGGAACTGAAGCCAGCTGACCATGAACAGCCAAGGGAGTTGGTTAATTGGGTATTGGACAGACAACATGAAAATGCTGATTTTGCCGATAAAATCATCTTCAGTGACGAGACCCATTTCCATCTGGATGGCTTCGTCAATAGGCAGAATTATCTCATTTGGGGTGAGGAAAATCCTCGAGTGATTTACGAGAAGCAAATCCATCCTCAACGTGTCACTGCGTGGTGTGGATTTTGGGCTGGAGCAATCATTGGACCTTTTTTGTGAAAATGAGGCATGTGAAGCGCAAACAGCCAATGGTGTTTGGTATCGTGAAATGATAACCAGTTTTTTCGTGCCTACAATTGGAGAAATGAATATGGAGGGCGTGTGGTCTCAACAAGACGGCGCCACATGTCGTACAGTCTGAGAAACAATTCAATTGCTGCATCAGTCATTTTCTGGTCGTGTTATTTCGCGTTCTGGAGACCAGAATTGGCCGCCTAACGATTTAACATCATTAGACTTTTTCTTTGGGGTTTTTTGATGTCGATGGTTTACGCGAATAAGCCGACGACGACTCAAGTCTTAAAAGAGGAAATTGGACGCTGCATTAATGAAATACCGCAGCATTTCTGCAAAACGGTCATTGAAAATTTCATTAAAAGATCGCGTATGTACCAGAATAGGTGTCTAAACTGTTGGAGCGATTGTACATGAAATGTACACAGTCCATATATATATATGTTCAAACTTGTATGGGGAACTGTGCACATTTCATAAAAATCGTTCTAATATATTCGTCAATTTATCGCTGAGGTACTGCACGAAATGGGCATACAAATTGTCGGCAAATATCTCAAATGGACCCACTGCTACAACCAATCTACCTATAGAGGCGGTCATTTAAATGACATTGTATTTCGTACATAATGGCAGGGTCCAAGCTTTATAATGAAATAAAAGCTCCATCGAAGTCATAGTTTTATGTGTGTTTTATTTAACTTTACTTTTGAAACTGAAAAATGGATAACTCGTTAATAACCATTTTTACTAGAATAACGGGCTGCGATGATATACAATAATGAATGACAACGTTTTTCTTACGCCCTCCAATCTATCAAACTATGACATCATCCGTGCCATTGTGGACTTCAATTCATGGCTGTTGGTGCATAAACTTCCGTCTTCTTAAGTTTTTGTGGCTTGTCTAATTTTACGCCTATCCATTTGCTTTATAACTGGTAGTTACTGTCAAAAGCTTCAATATAGCAAAGCAAACACACTGCGCATGCACCTCTTGTGTTATGTTATGCGTTTTCTATAACCTCTAAATTTTCAATGATTGATGTTTTAATACACACATGTGCGCCTGTCCAGTTATATCGTTTTATTCAAAAGACCAAAAAGAAATACAAACAAGAAATACAAGAAGTTTTTCAAAACAAATAGACGTAAGAACTATCTGAGTAAACATTAAATAATAATTCTGCTGACACTGAAAATAGCACTAAAAGTAGCTGAAGAAACCTACCTACAAAAGTTGCATTGTCTTAACAGATATTTATGTGAAGAACAGCCGCAACATGTTTAAAACTGTTGTAAAATATTTGTACTTACAACGAATACAAGTCTTTCGAACATTTTGTAAATATTCTAATTATTTGTTATTCCCATTTGGTTTTGTGAAGTTTCTCACTTTACAAATATTTCTTGATTTCCATTTTAGTATTAATTTAGAAGTTCAGAAATTTCCATCAGTTAAGCTGACTTATATACATCTTCACCAGACATCCTTCAGCATTGGTTGGAAATGCGTGCGGAGGTAAATCGCTAAGTTGTCATCAACAAATGTCCTGAAAAAGAGGCCTCCGGTAATAATACCGAGTATTTATAGCGCCACGTTTGAAAAATTGTTTATAGTACGGATTGCATGAACTTGGAATCAGCTGCCAAGTGACTTGCGGCTTTTTGCACATTCTAATAATGTTTCTCGATTGAAACCGCTTGAGCATTTATCTCATACATAAATCCCTTTCATATTACTTTTTTACTATACTTACTAAGAATACGTTTTGATTCATGCATGTCTTCAAGTACAGGGTGATTTTTTAAGATTTAAGTTTTTCAGGTTGGCAGCACTGGTTAGTAATGGCGTCCAAACATCATCTGTCAAAGTGAAAAGTGTACAGTATACTCCGCCATTTCATCATGGAAAGACTAGCAAACGAGCAACGATTGCAATTCGTTGAAATTTATTATCAAAATTCGTGCTCTGTGACAAATGTGCATCGTTTGATGCGACCATTTTATGGTCGTCATAATCGACCTACTGAATCAACAATTCGTGCGGTTATCTCCAAATTCCGCACCCAATTTACTTTGCTGCACATAAAACCATCGACTCGCATACGTAGAGTGCGTTTCGAAGAAAATATTGCAGCCGTAGCGACCAGTGCTAATGACGATCGTGAAAAGTCAATTCGTCGCCGTTCTTAGCGATTGGGCATGTGTCACTCAACCACAAGGAACATTTTACACGCCGATTTGCGTTTGAAAACCTATAAAATTGAACTTACGCAAGAAATGAATCCGAATGATCTACAACAACGTCTAATTTTTGGTGAATGGGCCTTACAAAAGCTCAATGAAAATCCGAAAAAAATTATCGAAAAAGTGTGTTCAGCGATGAGGCTTATTTCTTCCTGAACGGATACGTACACAAGCAAAACTGTCGCATCTAGAGTGATGAACAGCCACATGCCATACATGAATTACCGATGCATCACGAAAACACGACAGTTTAGGATGATTCATGGGATGGTGGCATCATTGATCCATTTTTCTTCAAAGACGATCGTGGAAGAAACGTTACCGTCAATGGCGAACGATATCGAGCCATGAGACGCGGTTTTTTTTTTTGCCCCAATTGGCTGAGTTGAACTTGGTTGATATGTGATTTCATCAGGACGGTGCAACATATCACGCTGCTCGTGAAACAATGGCTATGTTGAGGGATGAGTTTGGCGATCAGCTTATCTCTCGATTTGGCCCTGTGAGTTGCCCCCCAAGATCTTAGGATTTAACGCCTCCTGATTATTTCTTGTGGGGTGATGTCAAATCGTTAGTCTATGTGGACAAGCCGAACACTATTGAAGCCTTGCAGGATAACATAACACGCGTTATTCCTGGAATACAGGCCGAAATGCTGGAAAAAATTACGAAAATTTGGACATTCCGAATGGACATTTTGAGACGGAACCGCGGATAACATTTACATTATCTTTAAAAATTAAATGGCAAAGACCAATTTATCGATTCTAATAAAAAATTTTAATATATGATGCAAATTTGAGTGTTTTATTCGATTTTTAAAAAATTACTATTAAAAGATCACCCTATATAAGTATAATGAATAATGAATCTGTTCAAGATATTATGGAATATGTAATATACTGTATTGGCCAAAAAGCTTTTTAAGGCATAATCAATTACAAATAAATTAATAAACAAATAAAAAGTTAAATCTTACCGAAATCTTTCGCTTTGAAATTGTACTAGAATTGATTTTTGAAAAACAGATCAATTTTTATGTGTTGATCTTGAACTTTGATCAACTAAAGACAAATATGGGCATAAGGAATATGTGGATTAAATGCAATTTTTACGGGAGGTACTAGAAAAAGAACGATATTACCCGACCTATATACCCAAATTTTAGCAAGCATTGTAGCGCAATAGAAAGTACTGTGAATTAGGGATTATGGGGGTAAATTTCAGCAAATCGGTCACTTTTTATGGGAAATACCAGAGGGAGTGTGTCATTTTCATTCACAGAACTAATTAACTTTACCAATTTTGATTAAATTCTTTACAGCTTTGAAACTAAGAGCTAAGAGTATGTGGTCAAAACCGGTTATTCATATGGGAGATATCGGAAGCAGCATGATTACCTGATCGCTTTTTCTCAAGTTATACCAAACACCAGAAATAAGTTCAATAAACAAAAATCAAGGTTAATGCAAGTTATTTTCTAAGTAAAAGCTGTAGAAAAACGATCGAATTTCGGAATGTCGACTAGTTTTAGTAAAAACTTTCAGGTTTGTGCAACGAAGTAAATGATTGGGATCTGAAAATTGTATGAGAGCTACAAGAACGGCCGGGGCATGGCATTAAGTGTAGATGATGCCAGTAATTTAAAAAAAAACATTTTGGTGAAAAGTTGCAACCTTATAAAACATATGTTTTAAGTTTCTAGGCGTCACGTTTTTTAGTATTTTCATTTCAGCCATCAGATCTCAGTGAATTTGTAAACATGGGAAAAATCTTTCACCGTTATATAATTTAATATTTCCAACATTTTAATTCAACCAATATTAAAGCCGAGCTAGATTCTACTCTAGGGGGGGGGGGGGGGGATGTCTGCTCCTTCATTTACGGCTATAAAATATTGGGTAGCGGAATTTAGACGAGGTTGTACAAGCTGCCTAGACGAACACCGTATTGGTCAACCAATTGAGGTGTCCACCGTTAAGAAAATCCATAAAATAGTATTGGATGATTGTCGACTGGCGGCGCGTCAGCTTTCTGAAATGATAGGCATTTCAAAGCGTTTATGAAATAAAAGTCTTGCAACAAACTTGGCAAAAATTAGGGCAAATGAAGCAAATTAAGCATATGAAGCAAAAAGTACCTGGATACGTGGAATACCTGATGTTAGTTAACTGGCCAATCTTTTCACATTTTACTGAGCATTACAAAAAAAATATAATCAGCAAAAATTTATTTTTCTGCGGTCAACGTATTGGGAATTTTAAGAAAAATTGGAATTTCCGAAAATCGGTCAATTTGGGAGTTACCAAAAAACAAAAAAAACAAAAATAGGTAAATTCAAAACATCTACACACATTAAATCAAAAGTTACTTGGTTCTTTAAACGTTTCCTTTGGGGTGTCACATTTTTCTCCGTATCAGATTGAATATAACTTCATTCTTTCGGGCGAAGGTGTACATAGCCTACGAAGTATTTTACCCACTTCGACTGGCCGTGATATGATAGTTAGATCATGTACGATTATAGTATACTCGTACACGGCTACGTGGCTTGATCAAATTTCCTACCAGTATTTGAGCGGCGGTCACCATGATGTATCTGACGAATGCTTCGAGCTAGTCAAACATTCGACAGGTCCAGGAAAAATTTTTAAACTAACGTTCAGAACCATCGTCAAGTTATAGGCTTCGTTTGACTGAGTCTCAAAACAAAATGCATGTAATTTCACTGAATGAGGAGTTTTTCCATATCACATCCATAAGACTCAAAAGAAATTTGTTAAAGTTTTACTCACAATTATCTGCTAAATTTGTATATTTCATTGACGGAAAGAATCATTGTAGGAATTTCAGTCAGAAGAACATCAATTGACGTGCTTTTGCACTGGTACGAAATTGTGCTTAGTGCCAGAAACAGCTCGGAAAATCGCAAAGTTCTTACCAAAAAATTTTGTGAATTAATGCAAAATGAAATAACAACCACGAAATTATAACTTACCTATAAGTTAATGTCTTTTTTAGTTTTTGTCATATCGGTTAATTTGTATGTGAGGTACCAGAAGGGTACTTTTACCGGACGTTCCTTTTCTTTGATGGAAAACTATGAGAGATACCAGAAAGACGTGACACATAGCAATTTTCTTGTCAAAAATATTCCGATTGAAAGCACAATAAAAAGAGTAAAATCGTAAATTTCTAAAGTGGCTTTCTTAGAAATTATAGAAATAATATATTGGAGAGTTGAAGAACTAAGAACGATAGTCATATCTACTGATAATATTGCCGCTGTTCGTGAAAGTGAGCTGAGATAGTCGAATTCACGCCGTGCACAAGATAAGACCTCAAAGTTAATGACCTTAAACAACGCCGTTTTACTAAAAAAGTTGATTTTACAAAAAGTTGGTGTTTATTACGAAGTTTTGGCTACTGACCTCACATTATCCCTGTTAGTTCTTAAACGATGTTAGTGAAAACATCACCACCAACGGCGAGCGGTACAGATAAATAATAAGCTATTAAACGATATGCACCTCAGCGAACACCTTGCTGAAATGAGGTAATTGGTTTACCCGCTTTGGAAGCCGCTGATTTACATCAATAAAGAAGAACCGATCGATACCCTCTAAGTCTGCGTAACTCAGGCTATTGCTAAAATTTAGATTAACTTATGCTGCAGAATCATTGCAAATCGGATCTGTTGAATCCACGCCGCAGTCCGAAGCCACGGAGGATATTTTCCATATATAATGCGTACATCAAACTATCAAATAATACCTTTAATACCTTCCACAATGCTCCGCTTTATTTAGAAAACTATTCATATGTACGTTAGATTTCTTCTTATATAGCCTTCTTATATGCTGCGCAATGCACTTTGAAACTTATCTCATTACATAGCTTCAATACAGCAAAAAGAAAGGCATTATTTGTCCAATAGATGGCTTTAGTAATGTGTATCTCGCGTTGTGTAAAAGAAATCAGATTACACTAGACGGTGTTTGAAAGATAAGATTTAGCACTTAAAATGCCATTCAGAAAATGTTATGATTGTTCTACTCGATATATTTTTAGCGCTCATCAAACATGGACATCAGAAAAGTGGGAATATAATATATTTCACAATTTTTCTTCGATAAAGATGGAAACAAAAGTCAGGTTGCTGAAATTATGAACAGTGTTTATGGTCCTAATACTGCAACATCAAGTAATGCGCAATTCAGGTTGCGTCGATTCCGTTTCCGTAATTTTGATTTTAAAGATACACCACGTTCTGAAATGCCAATTGTCGAAATTGTCGATAAAATAATGGTAACCGATCGTCATGTAAGCACGGTTTCGCGAAACATTACACAACAAACCGTTGGGGTTCCAAACAACTGAATAAGACTGGGTTCAAAAGCGATAACACATAAGTTAAACCAAAAAAATAACTCATGGACCGAATTTATATAATGTATGCGTATATCACTCCTGAATTGCAAACAAAATCGACACATTTCTAAAGCGGATAGTGGCTGGTAATGGAAAGTGCATGACTTACAACAACATCAAGTGAAAACAGTCGTGATATAATCGCTGTTTGTTGTTTAAAATGCTGATTAGTCCAGGAATAACGATCAGACAGGTTTGACCCTTATGAATTGGTTCCCTACGGCCAAAAATTCACAACTTTTAATTCCAACCTCTGCTGTCAACAATGGTACCGTCTTAAGGAAGCAATCACCCAAAAGCTTCCAACTATGGCCGATAGGAGGAGAATTATGTTCCGTCACGACAACACCAGGCGACAAACAGAGACTCGTCAGAAACTCCGTGAGCTTGGTTGGGAGGTTCTTATGCACTCATTTTATAGTCCAGACGTGGCACCAAGTGATTACTGTCTATGTCTGTCTATGCCGCATAATTTCGCTGGTGCAAAATCCGCCTCAATAGAATTTTTGTGAAAATCGACTACTCCAGTTATTCGCCAATAGGAATGTGGGGGAGAGAGGCTTAATGGAATTACCTTAACTATGGGAACAAGTGGTCCTAAATCTGTTCATTCCAAGTATGCTAAATAAAGTCTACAATGTTATTGAAAAACAATGAAGATCTTTTTACTCTCTCTTTATTTTCTTGCATTGTACTTACAAAGGAAATTATTGTTGTCTTTATAGTGTCCATAATACAAATCATAGATAGCTAAAATGCAGGGATACCTGAGCATATTTTAGTTTTGCCGCAATAAATTATACCTGTAGTATTTTAGGGAATACTGGGAAAGCATAAAATATTATTCAATTATTACAAAACTTGTGTATGATCGCTATTTTATTGTTGCTTTCAAACTGTTATTTGTATATGTTTTGAACGAACGCGTAGATGATTAACAATTAATTTCCATAAATTAGTAGCGTTAATTGATGAAACTCCAGATTTGAAAATAATTGCTTATTTGTTTGGTCACGGTTAATCGATTGTTTAACCTCGAATTAGTTTCTTACGTTCGTTGCCAATTCTCACGTTTCAAACAAAAAAACATCTGAAAAGTATTTGCTTTAATCTTCAAATTATATGATTATAAAAATGGTATCAAATGGGCAAATTTGCTTTATGATAATCTTTGTTTAGCATTTGAAAAATCGTAAAAATATTGTCATAGCATCGATTTTGGATAATCAGTAATTTAAAACAGACTTTGAAGTAGTTTTGATCAGAAATCAGCCATGCTTTCTATTTTTTATCTTCTATATGTTGAAGGTATTAAAATGTTAATTAATGAAATAAGCTGTATTTAAAAAAAAAAGAAATTATTTTGATTTTAATTATAGTCACGTAGTTAATTATGCCATTCTCGCTGAAGAAATGATGGCATACATAATTTGATACGGCAAAAATATAGCACGCAATAGAAAACCTATGAAGTTGAAAGTATATTTTAACCAAATGTTTTTCATGATTTTTTAAGTCGATTGGATGATGACCAAGATAGGTGGCTGGGTTGTAGACTCGAAACTGAAGAAACTTGAAACTTCTTAAAACTTAAAACTTGGAGACTGTAAAAGAGGAGGAGATTGTAAAAGATTTATCATATTGGCCTCTGTTACCCTCTGTCACCATCCAAACAAATGTACCGATTATTCAAATTCAAATTTCAAAATAATAAATTAAAATAAAATAATAGTTAAATAAAATTAAAATAAAAATAATAAATAAATTCAAAACTTTCTCAACAACTCCTAAATTATAATTTGCAATATTTAGTAAAATTTGTTAAGAAGTCCACCTAGTCTCACACCAAAACTTGTAAACTTTACATTTTTTATGGCTTTAATTTCAAAAGCCAAGCCAAGTTTGGAGCCAAGTTTGGAACACATCAAGAGTTTGCTAAAATAGAGGCTGAGAATGAAAATTGAATTTAATAATAAAGGCTTTATTTTCAAAAATTTACATATGTAATAATTGTGCCAAATTTGGAACACATCAAGAGTTTGTAATGTCTCTTCTGACGCACCCCACACAAATTTCCCGAAATTATTTTTTTTGTTTTCACTGACTCTTAAAATTTGTTTGTTTTATTGATTTATAATGCCTAATAAATCTTGAGAAAACTTGATCAAGTAATCACGACTCCTCTGGTACCTCTCATACACAAGACCAATTTAACCCATATATTCCTAACTTCATATCATTCAAGCTTTTTCCTGAACTAATCAACTGAAAACGAATATTGGAGACTTTGCCTTACCTTTTTCAGTGCCATCCTCACAAATTGGCCAATTTTTAGAAATTCAATTTTGCCACTGTTAAACCTTATTAGTGGACTGTAGTAACTTCATTTCCTGCAAATTGTATTGCATTATAAAACTTGGCAAAGTTTAAACAAAATTATCTGACAATCCTAACCTTTCTGATGTGTCCGTTACATATTCGTAGATGCATATTTTTCATTCAGTTGTAAATAATATCAGACTTAGTTCAGCGAATAAAAATGGTCTGCAATGATAAAATTCAGCACTTTTATACCAATGAAAAAGGGCGTTAGGAAAAGGTATGACAGTTGACCTGTGCTTTTTGTACTGATTTCTATGCAGTTATCTCATCACTTAAACTCATTCAGTTTATAACGCCTTTTCCTTTTAATTGCGAAAAGATTTCAACTAAATTTAAACTAAATGAGGTGAATAAGAGAGGAAATTCCTCATCACTTGAACTCATTTTCTTTATAACGCCTTTTCCCTTTAATTGTGAGGGGATTTCAACTAAATTTAAACTAAATGCGGTGTATAAAGGACGAACTTTCTCATCACTTGAACTCATTTTCTTTACAACGCCTTTTCCCTTTAATTGTGAGGGGATAAAGGAAGAATATGTGCAAAACAGTTCACACAGTTCAGATGAATAGCTCTTCAACATTGCCGTGGGCCTTCAAATCGTAATTAGGAAGCTGTTTTGATGAAGATGCAAGTTTTGATTTTTTTTTTTTTTTATTTAAATTAGTCCGGTAAGTTTGTACGCAATTATTGTCATGCTTCCAAAGAGACTTCTTATTTATCTGTATAAAAGGAAACGAAGAAGCAGAAGAGGAAACTATTAACTTGTTTTAGAAGCACGTAATAAATGATTTTAAGTATTCACGCCTTCTGTGTGTCATTTCAGGCAAGCCACGCCAAGATTTAATAGATAGAGTCTAGAGAGGAACCTGATCCTTCTATTTTCGGTGGTACTGAAATTTCGCCTATCATTACAAAATAACCCGGCCAACACAATCTGCATTTTATTGAGCTTGAACACCACGTCGGTGCTGGTATCACCATCCGTTAACAATGATGGGTTCATAAATATTATGGATTATTTTATCATTGCCCAGCTTCCTACACTCTACAGCTAGACTGATAGGACTCTTATCTGGCGTAGCAGAAGTTTGCTTTATCAAGAGAATATTTCAAAGCAATACTCTTAACCTAATTAAAAGGTTGACGTTATTTACTCGTATATCAATGAAGGCGGAACAAAAAAAGATAAAATCTGGCATCACTCCATAGTTATAGTCGACAAAGTTCACTTAGCAAACCAAACGATAGGGTCCTACTCGTATCCTACACCTTTGCAGGTACAGTGTTAATACGTGATAACGCTTCAGTAACATCACAAAAGTTGCGGCATATGATGTGTATATCATCTGCATGTGCAAGCAAATTGGGACTTGTATTAAAAGTGCTGCAGGTCTTGTTTTCCGAAGTTTTCCCCATTATCGTGCCTATATGTAATGGGTCATTCGTACCGAGATACTTTTTCCAGAAAGGATTTGAAAACAGATCTAAACGCCAAACTGTCATAGTAGAAAGACTGTATTACGAATATTTGCATTCCATTTGCGAAGAGTGGATTTCGTGCGCTTCAAGCTACTTATGATCCATATAATTGGTTTACGGAACACACAATTCGGTACACCGCCAACAAATTTTAAACTCAATTTTCATTGTTCTTGATCAAGATTAAGGAATTTGGAGTCAACATTATTCGGATCACTAAAAATGCTTGAAATGTCTTATCGAAAAATGAAAACTCAGAATGAACCATATTAAGAACAGTTACGGCCAACATAAATTAAATAATTTGTAAAAAACAAATGTAAGGAATAAAGATTTCCTAATAAAATTAAACTTTTAATATTTTTGTTTTTGGGGAGAAGTATATATAAATAAATTGGCCTACATAGGGAGTAACTTTGGTAGGCTAAGAAAGTAATAAAATTGTAATAGAGAAGCGATCATAAAACTATTTCAAGCCTACTCAGATATTTCTAAAAAATTACTTTTTGAGAAAAGAGAACGGAAATAAATGACAGCAAAGTTTCTGTGGGTCTGGTGATATTCATAATGTGGTATGTAGTGCAAATATTACATGCAGGGTGCCCGCCGGGAAGGTATATTACTTTGTTTGTTTAAAACTTTTGATTAAATGAAAGAAACTGGATCTTATATTAATAAATGTTTTATTTAATGTCGGTAATTATGTATGGAATGCTATATTGAGCATATTTTTCATTACATTCTCACACATTTCACGCGGTATTCACGAATATTTTGTTTGAGTTGCTCAAGCGTTTCTGGTTTCTTTGCATAAACCTTGCTTTTCAGACATCCCCACAAAAAGAAGTCCGGAGCAGTCAAACCAGGCGGCCGTGGAGGCCAATCAACATCACCATTTTTTTAAATAACTCCTTGTGGAAAGAGGTCTCGCAGTAATTCCATTATAATCCTGGCTGTATACGATGTGGCACCGTCTTGTTGATACCACATGTTAATTAAGCTCAAAGCATGCAGTTGTTGCGTTAAAAAGTTTTCAATCATATCACGATATCGATCCCCATTGACAGTAACCGTTACGCCGTTTTCAGTTTCAAAAAAGTAAGATCCAATGATTCCTCCTGACCAAATTGCACACCAGACTGTCACTTTTAATGGCTGCAAAGGTGACTGATGAATAATTTGAGGGTTTTCTATTGCTCAGAACCTTTTATTCACATATTCATTCAAATGAAAATGTGCCTCGTCACTCATTATGATTTTTTCATGAAAATCGTGGTTGTCATGGGCGAACTGTAACATCCTATTGGCATATGTACGGCGGCGTAAATTGTCTTGTGGAAGAAGCTCTTGTGTCAACTGAATCTTAAATGAAAACAAATGCAAATCCTTGTGCAAAATTGTGGCCAAAGTTGTTCTTTGAAGACCAAGCTCTTGAGCACGGCGTCGAATTGAGGTTGATGGATTGTTTTGTACACTTTCTTGACCAGCAGTAATGTTTTCAGCCGATCTTGCAGTACGTTGTGGTCCATGCTTGGCCCTATAAGTTACAGATCCTCTTTCTTCGAAATAATTCACTACACGATAAACAGTGCGTCTTATTGGCACGTTGTTTCTCCCAAAAATTTCATGTAACTTTCCCATCGACACAGTAATCGATGAATGATTTTGATAAAATGTTTCAACGATTAAAACACGTTGGCTTATTGAATATGTTTCCATAACAAATTTGCCACGTCTCTACTTCACGACTGCCAAATATGAACTGTCAAGACTAATGTTTACCAAAATGGCGGCAAAACAAAGTAGTATACCTTCCCGACGGACACCCTGTATGTTCAGTCCAAGGACGAAAACTCAGATGGACATATCGTGATGTACCCCAAGGTTCTGTATTAGAGCTCACATTGCTCTCAATTTACATCAATGACATCTTTGGACATATGTATATGTACATTCGATTAAATCTAATTTAAATTTAAATTTTAATTCATCAGCACATATATGTATGCTGATGATTTACAATTCCTGGCTTGTGAGAATAAGAATTCTCCTGATAACTTCCAGAATCGTTTAAATAATGAGTTAATAAATACTGGTGTGGAAATAATTTCGTACATATAAACGCGCCTAATTCGGAAGCATTAACTTTTAACTTATTCCCTAGCAGGTTCGCTTCTTTTATATTAAACAGTTCAATTACTGATAATGTAGCACCATAAAAGTATTCTGATTTAATATTGATGATACTCTCAAATTTGAAAGCCATATCGGGCAGGTAACTTCTAAAATTGCATTCTCGCTACGTTCTTTCGCTAAAACTACGAAAACATATCGCGAAGATAATCCATTTGAATTACAAAGACGAAGAGAAATAATTATTCCTTTGCCTTTCGAACGAATTGAGTAAATCCTTTTATGAAATAGGCTTTTAATTTAGACGAATAAAAAAAAAACAATAGACGAAAAACTAAAAATGCTCATATTTTTGTATTTCGTATGCGGTCATTCCACGTCTCTTATGGTACAGGCGTGGAGCTCTTGTTCAGTCCTAAACTAAGATGGAGGGCTAATTTGCAGCATGTAAGGATTTGAAAGGTTACGATAACAAGCTAGTCAACTAGCTTGATAGGCAAACAGTCCAGTCCAAAATTTATCGGAAAAGAATTACTTTCTATGATGCCTGGCTTACTATATTCCTATTAAATGTTATATAACTTGTCCCTATGGTTACGAATTCAAATGTACTTCTCTCCCTTTGGGTGAGGGTATAATAATTAATATACGTGGCAAATACATTTAAAGACTTTTTTCTTGTGCAGTCTATGTCAGTGAAACTGCAAAAGGTGGCCATATGAACAAAAATATTACCAAGTTATATTTATTTTTTCAATTTGTTATTCTTAATAAATTATAGAAATATGCAAAATCATCGCTAAAGAATGCGAAATTGTTTTTTAACAAAATTCCAAAGTTGGTTACGTATTTTTAGGAACACTGATGAAGTTGACCGTTTAATTAAAACCAAAAGGGCAAAGAGAAGAGATGATTGGAAGAACAAAAACTTCAGAAAACCTCAATATAAAATATTTTTTAATGGAGTGGAATTGGATATGAATAAATTAATGCTTTTGTTAAGCGTATTTAAAATTAGATCTCTTTGTGTGGAAGTCAAAATAAGTTCTGGTTGTTAGCTGCTGAAGTGAAATCTTGTTTTGTATGTTTTTCTGCACCCACTTAACAAGTAAGGCACCCAGCCAGCTAAACCAGCCAATCGACTTAAAAAGTCATGAAACAAATTTGGCCAAAAAATACTCGGCACTTTAACTGTCTTCTGGCGTTATATTTTTCCTATATCAAATGATATACATCTTCATTCCTTCGAATGAAGGTACAAACTTTTGCCCCAACAATGAGCGAAGCCACATATTAATGCCAATATGGAGTAGAATTACATAAACATAGGAGAGAGCTATCCCAACCCATATATGAGTATTTTATATGAGTATAGAAATATCAGTCAGGTGAACTGACTTACAAATACCTTCACCCAACATCCTTCGCAAAAGCGTAAGATGAGTCAGAAAGGGTATGTAAGCCGTTATGTTTTTATCAAAAAAATTCTGAAATAAGGGACAATAAAAGAAGCAAAATTACAACTTACTGAAATTAGCTATTATTTATTTTATTTTCTTTCATTTCATTTATTTATATATTTGGGTTGTAACTTAAAACCTTCCGGCCAATTATAAGTATATTACAATATGCCACAGATCATCTATTAGATTTAAATTTGAAAAAGAAGAGAAGACTACCTGATCACTGTAGTGTTTATCAGGCCGAAATTTAAGAAAGTGGCAGAATGGCTGAGGTGTAACGTCCTCACCAGGGTGAGGATTAACATATTCCCTGTTGCCATTAAATCCCGGGATTCTGTTTTCCTGAACTCAACATCAGTCCTAACAGCATAAAATGGTTCAGCATTTTAGCATTCGCCTTATGCGGGTGCCGGCCTACAGGGACATACCAGAGAAATGCAGAGCAGATGAGCTAGCAAGACTAGGGACAACCTTACCGGCTCCAGCCGAGTTGGAGTCCGTGGGCATGCCTCTAGCCACTTGCAAGCTCTTACCGTGAGATAGAGCATATTTAGCAGCAAATGGTAGGAGGTTGTTAGTCCGAAGCTGCTATCAATCTAGACAGATATGGCCTCGCCTAGATCTTAAGCGTTCACACATACTGTTGTCGCTATCAATACCTGATGTTTCGTGACGGGACACTGTCTGATTGAAAGACATGCAATAAGGCTGAAGATTGCGACTAGTGATTTTTGCAGGAGCTGTAGGGATGAAGAGGAAGAGGAGACCGTAAAACACCTTCTCTGCAATTGCCCCGCCCTGGGAAACAGGTGGGGATCAACCCTGGGACCTAGGAAATTTGGACGATATAGATATTTTTTTGATTTAAGAGCTTCTTAAGGCGCTCAGGATGGTTGAACCGGGGAAACTACGAACATCCATATCTCCAGTTTCCGTGATATCTCAAAGGGCTATGCAGCCTAAGGAAGTCTGTGTATTCAGACTGCCACACTGATCTAATCTAACCCTAACCATCGCTTCTGGTATCTCCTATCCATGACTGGTTTGACCTTTATATTCCTAACTTCACAGCAGTTATACTGAATTCAGTTCTGAGAGTGAACACAGGAGCCATTGCCACACCTTCTCTTATGCCTCTCATACAAATTCACAGTTTCATCGGAATTTAATTTTGTTTTTACTTCTTTTTTTTAATTTTTCGGCTTTAACCCTTAATATCAACACAATATCAATCAAAAATATTGATCCACCGAATAAGAGTAGCGGGGGAAAAATTAAAATTTGGAAAGTATATCAATTTGTATCGGAGGTACCATGAAATGTGAGACAGTGCGTTTTATTATCAAAGTACACTTCAAAAACTTTTTATGTGCACCAGATTTTACTAAATTGTATATATTTGGATAAAAGGCATTAACTTACGAATACAGAGGTTATATCGGTCATTTATGTGGGAGGTGCCAGAAGGGGCGTAGTTATTAGGTTCAGATTTTTCAAAATTTACCAAGCATTGTAGAATAATACATTAGTTATGTAATAAATTTAAACGACTATTGTCTACCGATTATAAGTTACAGATGAATAAATTAATTTCGGAAAATCAGTCAATTTGTAATGAAGGTACTAGAAAAATTAACCAATTGACCTCTTCTGATACCTCCCATACAAATAGACGAATTTTCTAAAACTATGTAGTTATTCTGCAATAACTAAGTAGCAGACTGCAGTAATTTAGATATTGGATTTGTAATTCTCTGCAAAACTAGAGAAAAATCGATCAAGTAACCACGTAACTCTGATAATATAACGGAAGATTCAACCCGTATGTTAGCTTCATATATTTCTTTTCTAATCCGGCACACGTTATGTGTTTGGTGTAGTAAGTTCCGGGATTGAAAACAGGAGACATTGTCACTTCCACTCTTATGCCTTCCATGCGAACTGATCGTTTTATCGAAATTTGGTTTTGTTTTTAATTTTTCGGCTGTTCCTTAATTCGTAGACTGGCAACTATATCGCATTATACTGCTTCATAAAGTATGAACAAAAAAAACAACCGGATAATCATACTCTCTATGGTAAGTTAGATGAGAAGCGCGATAAGAAGAGATTTTTGTAAGATGCTTGCTTAGAGTAAAAAGGGAACAAATCTGGCATCATCGTTTAGCTCATTCCGGGACCCGTCGCTCTTTTGCATCAACAAAAAAGCGTGGTGGGTTGGAACTTTCTATACTGACAAAAATTTAGACCGCTATGAATGGGATGTAGAAGTCAGATCAAACAACTTTTTAATTTTATTAGTTATTGAAATGCTCCAAGACTCAATTAAAATTAATCATGGCAAAACTTTGAAAAAAATATATTAATTAACTATATATAGCATTTCGAAATTTCGACCATAATCCCAGCTGCTTATTCATCCATGGCGTCATTAAAATACCAAAACCATCACGTTTGCGGTTGACCTACTGGGCAATGAGCCACTTCTACGAACTGGGTTTTACTTCAAACCCTTATGACCACATTTTCTTCTTCTTCTTCTTTTTCGTAGAATAACCCGATATTGTTGCTTATTATTGCGAACAACAACAACAACACCGAAAACAGCTGACTAGTTAACATATCAGACAGACAGATACAAAATTAAAAACCGGCATTTATGCTTTGGCTCTGCTAGATTGATTCATACCGCAATAATTAATTTCAATGCATTGGGCGATTTTACAAAATTGAGAATTCGAGTGCGATATCGTCCATGTTCGTGCTCATATGTCTGCTTGTCCGTCCAATCATGAGGGTACTCCACAATAATCCGGCTATGGGTTGGCTAGCTGCACATGTGCTTAGGCTTCTCGCGGAAAACGAAAAAATAAAACAAAATACAGACCAAAATAAACCTGTATGAGAAGTGTGAGATTTTCTGCTAGAGACATGATAACAAATGCGCGCCCAACCGTCGTGTGTAATGAGTTTTGTGGAGAAAAAGCATTTGAGCCATGGCTCAAAAGTTGAACCAACAGCAAACTCTGGCTCATTCAGTTTGACTCGAGCATCGGTACGGTGAACACCGATCTACGCTTGATAAACTTTTCAATCGATTTCGTACGAAATAGTAAACGAATTTGTAGTTTCTGGTGATTTGTTTTTATTTCATTTTGTTTCTTCTATTATTTCGGCGTTTTTAAGTTGCTGTCTTGATATTTTTAATTTCCTTTTGTTTGAATTTTATCCAATTTTTTTTTGTTGTTGTTTTTAGAGTGACAACGTTGTGTTTGTGGCTGTGTTACGGTTTTCGAAAGTTAACGTGTTCGGACTTTGAATTTGCGCCATTTTATCACCTGCCCTGTGATTTATTGAAATTTTACCGTTTTTACCGTCAACAGCCGATTTTGAGATTTAAAAAATTGAAAAAAAGCCAAAAGATTGTAGAAATTTGTGATTGGGATCAAACGTATAAGTTAAATCGAGGCAAAGCGAAACCCAACATCAAAAGCAAAAATAAAGTTACAATTGTCTCATAAAACGTGCTTGATTCTTATCAACAACCGCATTTTCCCTTGATTAGCATTCAATGCATTAAGATTTACGAGTTTGCTAAACAAGGTGAGTAAAAAGACTTATTCACACGCACCATCTGCCCGGCAGAATTCTGTCGGAATTAGTAATAAGCTTGTCAAGATGTCGAGACTTGTGTGCTCGGCTACATTTGTGGGTGTTAAATTCTCAATGTGGTACTTCAACAACAGTTGATGGCACTGACTCAGGAAATTTTCGAATGAGGTTTGACTTCATTTCATGAAATCTTCTGCGGCTTTGTTTTTCTTAGCTATAAAACAATGCAAAGAAGTTTAATTAACCCGTTCGAAGTAGAACAGTTAAATGTGACTCAAGCGGCGTCTGTGTCGCTCTTATTGTTGAAAATTTTGAATTTGTTATTACTACACTTAACACAGATCTAAGCTAATGGCGGGTGATTTGTTGAAAGTACAATTTTTTTTATCATACAACATGATCACTCTCGATTCAAATGTATAAACTAATATGTGTCAGGTTTTCTATTACTCTTTCTGTTACCGCTAGCCAATCGCTGGTTTCCATAGTTCATCCTATCATCGAATAAACGAACTAATTAAGAAAGCTCTTTTGTCAAAATCGTGTTAACAAAAATGATCTGCTTCTGGATAACACTAAATTTTTCTCTTTTGGTAATATAGGTAGATGACATTTTGCAAAAAATAATAAAAAGTAATTCAAATTGGTATAACAAAATATGAGTAAAGTTTTAACCTACACCCAGCACACTTACTTATAGTAAAGACTCACTTCATAAACTTCATATGCACTGTATATATCAGATGGAAACTTCACATAGAAACATATAAAATGTGCTACAGTTTCATAATTTATAATAAAGCTGTTTTGAAAAACATACAATTATAACAATTCAAAGTTATTTTGTTGCACACTAACTCTGCTAGTAGATTGCATCTGTTTAAAAAACTAATAAATGTAGTATCATTAAATCCAAAACACAACATATTTAGTGTGATATTATGTGCATTTCCAGGTACTTTTCCGAAATGCCAATTCAATTCCAATATGCAACATTGAAATAATTTTCATGGTAAAGAAGCAATTATGCGCTTGCAAAAACAACTTTGTTGAATCTATATAAATTTATATAAAAATCAAAGCTATTTCCATGGTTTATAACATCTGGTAAAAGCGCACTAAAATGGAGATATAAACAACAGCATTCCATGTTAATGTCACTGATGAGATTTTCACTGCCTCTGAGTCATGGATTGCAGTCATCCATAACTTTAAATACTCTTTTTTTGCTAGTTCAAAGATAGTGATTCTCTGTCGATGATTGCTTTTTAACATCTCCATTTCAAGCAGTTTGAGTATACTCAATTCTATTATATTTCTTTTTTTATAAACTTTTACGCTTCCGGCACAAATTTCAATGCCATTGTCGCATAGAAGCAGCATAATCGACTGTCAACCGGATTGCTTTGATTTCAGATAACACTCTTGTCAACAGGAGGACTGCGTCGTTTACTGTTTCTATAGCCTCAATTAAAGATCGAAGGCGATAACAAAAATAGCCGATACTAGCCAAAAGAAGATACAAAAATGTTGGGAACAATTTTCTTTATTTTTCAAAATAATCTTCTCCTAACTCGATATAACTTTTCCAATGATATTCAAAAGCTGCTATACCCTGTTTATAGTAAGAACTGTCAAACTGCTTAAACACAACCGCAGACTCCTTAAAATATTGATGGACATTTTTTCAAGTTTGGAAGTAGAAAATCGTCCAAGGGAGCTAAGTCTGACGAATAAGGTGCGTGATAAAGCAATTCGAAATTTAATTCGTTAATTTGGTCATCTCATTAGTGGGTGTGTGAATTGGAGAATTGTTTTGATGAAACAATAGTTTCTTTTTCGGCAAATGTAGCCCTTTTTTCATAATTCCATAATTTTGTCACCTAAACGCTACAATAAATTAGCTTAGTATTTGCCGTTGATGGTTTTTTCTTTCTGAATATAACCAGTCGAAACAATCCCATGTGCATTCCAAGAAACAGACGCCATGACCTTGCCTGCAGATGCAACCGTCTCCACCTTCTTTGGACACGATTCTCCCATCTCAGTCCACTGCTTTCACTCGTCCTTTGTCTCAGGTGCAAAGTGGTGAACCATGTCTCATCCTTGGTTATAAATCGACGTAAAAGTTTGAAATTTAAAACAAGCCGATAGCTTATCGTACGAACTTTCCACCATAGTGTTGGAAATAATTATTTTTTTTATTACTGTAGAAGAAAATAATCTGCAAGTGACACTGCTAGTATCATCTTTAACAAAAGCCGAATGCAAACTACGTATGATGTTGGTACATATATTATTGATGAAAAATTGCGAAATGTTACTGCAGTCTTCTTCATCATTGAGAGGGAATTAGCAGAGGTAGATTAAATGGTAAAAGAGAATATAAACAAGAGAGATATTCAATGAGCAAAGAGTCTACTTGTTTGAGTGGTTGAGTGAGCGTTAAGGACAACAACTTTGAGGAGATGTGGCTGAAATCTTCTACCACGCCTCCGCTATAAACAAACCGAATGAGCGAATTAAAATGGGGATTACGAGGAGAGTATTACTGGGCAAAAGATATTACTATGGACTAAGAAAACGATTTAATGATAAACCTCCCTCCCGACAAACAAAAATCCTTCTCTACCAGACATTGGTTTTAGCTTTCTTGCTATATGGCACAGCATCCTGAGTTATGTCACACGCTGATGAATCAGCTGTTACTGCAGTCTTCTTCAGCGTTGAGGGGGAATTAACAAAGGTAGATTTGGTGGTAAAAGAGGATATCAACAAGAGAGATATTCAACAAGCAAAAAGTCTACTTGTTTGAGTGGTTGTGTGAGCGTTGAGGACAGTAACTTTGAGGAGATGTGGCTGAAATCATCTACCATGGCTCCGCTATGAATAAATGGAATTAGCGAATTTGAATGAGGATTACGAGGAGAGCATTACTGCATTACTATGAGCCAAGAAAACGATTTAATGATAAACCCTTCTCTCGACAAACAAAAAACAGGCTGCACCAGAGATTGGTTTTAGCTTTCTTGCTATATGGCACAGAATCCTGAGTTATGACACAAGCTGAGGAATCATTGTTGGGAATCTTTGGAGAAGAATATGCTGGAAAATATGTCTACTCACCTATATAACTTCACGCAATAGACGCATAACATTCAAATGATATTTGATCGGACAGAAGAAACTCAAAAAGCGCAACAGCACAATAATCCAAGAAAGTTGTCTATACTGCCTTGATTTTTGAGATGCTTAACGGTGGCATAATCGTTTGTTTCCGGCCCATAAGCATCAATATAAGTCTCAACTACCGTCAAAATACCTACAATGACATTCTAAAGGGTGTCCCAGCAAGAACGCAAGATTTAAATTTTAAATAAAACACAGATATTAAAAAAAGGAATCGTGAAATTTTAGTATATCGTAAAGTAGGCAGAATGAGGTTATGTATGGAACAACACATCGGGAAGATGGCCGCCGCGTCTTTGCTGGCACACACGCGATCTTTTAATGAAATTTTCAATGACCGTTTTGCATAAATGCTGCGGTATGTCATTAATGTAGCGTCCAATTTTCTCTTTTAAGACTTGAGTCGTCGTCGGCTTATTCGCGTAAATCATCGACTTCAAAAAACCCTAAAGAAAAAAGTCTAATGGTTTTAAATCGCACGATCTAGGCGGCCAATTCCGGTCTCCAAAATGCGAAATAACACGACCGGGAAATAACTGATGCAGCAATTGAATTGTTTCTCTGGCTGTATGAAATGACTGATCCAGCAATTGAATTGTTTCTCTGGTTTCTCTGACATGTGGCGCCGTCTTGTTGAAACCACATGCCCTCCACATTCATTTTTGATACCGAACACCATTGACTGTTTGCGCTTGACATGCCTCATTTTCATAAAAAAAGGTCCAATGATTCCTCCAGCCCAAAATCCACATCACACATTTTCCTCTCGTGAATCACTCGAGGATTTTCCTCACTCCAAATGCGACAATTCTGCCTATTGACAAAGCCATCAAGATGGAAATGGGTCTCGTCACTGAATATGATTTTATCGGCAAAATCAGCATTTTCATATTGTTTCTCCAATACCCAATTAACGGACTCCCTTCGCTGTCCATGGTCAGCTGACTTCAGTTTCTGAATCAATTGAACTTCGTATACATGAAGATGCAAATCTTTCGTTAAAATTTGCTGCATAGTGGATTTGGAGACACCAATTTGCTGAGCTCGGTGTCGAATTGAAGTGGATGGAATTTGAGCGACATCATCACGTACAGCTGCGACATTTTCGGTCGATCGACCTGGTCGAAGGCGCGTTGTTGTCTTTACATCACTAACAGACCCAGTTTTGGCAAATTTATCCATTAATCTCTTTACAGTTGACTCTTTTGGAGCATTACTGTGACCCCAAATTAATCGCAATTTGCGAACTGTAGCCGCAAAACTTTCACCATTTTGGAAAAAAACAATTTTATAATGAGAATGCACTGTTCATTCGTGTAGCGCTCCATTTTTACTAACGTCGTACCTCCTATGAGCAAACAAAAACAATTGTTCAAATGTCAAACAATGACACTTCGAATGGCGCCAAAATTAAATCTTGCGTTCTTGTTGGACACCCTTTATTAGCCAGAAATCATCTCTTCACAGATTTTAACGAGACGTTATTTGTCGAGAAAATTGTAATTATTTGGTAGCTTTTGCGTCTGGAACACAAAACATCGTTTTGAATGGAATTTTAATGATCCGTTGGAAATGCCAACATCATCAGCAAAGTTCCTAATTATTCATCGACTACTTTTTGGTCTCAAATTTGGGATTTGTTAGACTTGACTATCACCGATAAAGGTTGATGGTAGTCCGGGCCGCCATTCGTCTTCAACTCGTTGACGATTTTCTTTGAATTTGTTCTACCACTTTTAAACATTTCTTTTGCACGAAGTCTGCGAAGGAAAGCTACAGAATCCTAAACGGTTTCGAACAGAAACAGAAATTCTATTTCAAAAACAAAACTTTACACAGCTACATTGCTAAAGACAATCGTAGGTTTAAAAAGTTGCCCAAATGACGTTTTGCGTCGAACAAAATCAATCTTAGCACAAACGCAAATGATATTTATGATGTGGGATTTTCTTACACATGTTTATAACGCATAAAAATGTAACACCCACCAGAAAGCGTTTAAAGTATGAATTGTTTTTTGACCAAATATGTTTTATGAATTTCTAAAACGATTGAGAGCTATCAGTCTAGCTGGCAAGTTGGCTAACTAACTATCGCAACGTTTTATGAGCTTTTTGACTATTGTATTGCCTTTTAATGCTTGGTAAAATTTGAAAACCGTAACGGATTAACCACACGCCCTCTGATATCTCTTACGTAAATTTGTTGCACTAAATTTTGTGAAATTCCGTACACGAGAAACGTTTACATAATAGAATGGAGCGCAGTGCCAAAGCAGTTCTTATATCTCACATACTAATTGACCGATTTTCCAAAAGGCTGACGACGCCTTCTGGTGCACCCATATAAATTGACCGATTTATCAAAATTTAACTTTTCACCTGCTATCACCAATTCGTAGACTGCATTGACTGAAGTTTGTATCAGTTGCATTAAATTATAATGCTTGGTAAAATATGAAATAAATCCACCAGATAACCACTTCCATTCTGGTATCTAACTCTACCTATGTATTCCTAGATTGGTATCTTTCATTAAAATCCACTAAATTTTATATAATTCAGAGAGCATCGGGTTTTTAGCCAACGCACCCACGACGCCTAGAGTGCCTCACGTACAAATTAGCCATTAAAAAAAAAAAACAATTATTTCTCTATAACTTCTTAGCGATATTTAATTCACAACGACCCCTGCACCGCACATTTTTGTTGGGCGTGACTTTCATCGGCAGACATTGATGGAGGTTAAGGGAAATTCGTTTTCAGCTTTCTTAGAACTGTTTTTGGTATTTAGTGCCCTTTGAACAAAACCTGTCAGCAGAAGGTCTGCCGCAATACTCTAAATGTTTTTGAAGCAGAAATTTCATCTTTTAAAGATTTTCGTTGGGCGTGAGTTTCATCGGTAGACTTTGAAAGAGTTTGGGGAACGCATTTTCCCTTCAATTTGTTATCGTCTTTCCTAGAACTGTTTTCGCCATTTAGCGTCCTTTTGAACAAAGCCAGTCAGTCGAAGATCGGCTGCAATATCCTAAATGTTTTTGAAGCTGAAATTTCATCTTTTAAAGATTTTCGTTGGGCGTGACTTTCATCAGTAGACTTTGATGTAGGTTTCCTAACATTCGTTCTCGTCTTTCCTGCAACTATTTTCGCTATTTACTGTCCTTTCGAACAAAATCAGTCAGCCAAAAATCTGCAGCAAGCAGGAACTCTATCAAACAACATCAACCATCAATCATCATCACAAAGTTAACGTAACTTCTTTGCTAAGAGGACATTATTAAAGTCGTCTTATTTCTATTTTTTTATATTTCAGCATTATTTTTAATATTAAATCGATTTCTCATGACAGCCTCACTTGAATTTTAAATCTAGTAATTGACGGATATATTTCTGTTCCGCAATGTTGTTAGGTAGATGTTTTTGTTTGTGTGGTCCTCTGATATCGATTAGGTGTCGTTTGCACTTAGAACGTTAAATGCAATATTCGTGAATATGATCTCACAGCGATATTAGCCATGAGCGTAAGCTCGTGGATTTCTCTGCGCGATGCAGACTACTTGAGTGATGAGGCCAAGGACGGTACACATGGTGTGTCAACAGTACGAAAAGGAAATGACCTGTCTGATGTGCTGTTCTTCGTAGAGCGAGCTACGTGAGTGATAAGGCCAAGGTCCAAACACATGATAGGGGAACCAACAGTTTCACTGTTACTCCTGCTAGAGCAGATTATTTGAGTGATGAGGCCAAGACCCGGACATGTGAGATGTTCTTCAATAACACCCCGCTAACACTATATTATTCCAAAGTACTAGAAATTAGTACTAGTACTAGAAATTATGAAAGAAAAATATATTATTGCTAAACAGGACAAATCCAAATTTAAAATTTTTAATCAGAAATTTCAGAGAAAATTACAATTTCTGTAAATCGATCTACTTCTATGGGTGGCTCCTGAAGCAGTATAGAAAAGGAGTTTATTTTCATTCTCAGATCTAACATTATCCAGCGGTTTATTTGTGCTACATTCAGTTGAATTTAATGAAACTTAAAGGAAGATATAAATCTAGGAATGGGGCAAATCGGTTATTTGTATGGAAAGTGTAAAATATTGTGTAGTTATTTTCAATAAATCGTAGTTAGTTAGTTATTTTTAATAATAATTTATGAATTTTTTTTAATACATCGACTTTGTTGCACTCTTCAAAGCTTTTATAATGCATTTTTGGCTGAAAAGTCAATGGAACGAACAGAATTCCAATTTAATAAATTAAAAAACCTTATTTTATTATTTTCTTGATAAAAAATACAAATTCCCGTTGCTTCTAATGGAAACTGAAATTTAAAGAATTTTAATTGATTTCGAAAATTCTATTTGAAATCTTCAACATATCAATAGAAATCACAAATTTCTATTTAAAATAGAAAACACATCAATCGAAATTCAAATACAAAAATTTAAATTTGGTATACATCGAATACAATACATGAACTGAATAACTCACAGTTTTAACTACGTCACCTGTGATGTCGTTCACATGTGTAGTTATTTTTAATAAATCGCTCTATTAAACATTAAGTTTAATTAAAAATACAAAATTAAAATACGTTTTGTTATAATGACATTGAAAATTTGATCTTTCGTATATTCGAAAAGTCGAAAAGTCAGCCTTTAAATGACTTTTCATATAATAAAAAAGGTCGAAAAATCGTTTTTTCATATGTTGATCGAAAATTAACTAAATCTACTTTTTCTCTCAAATATAGCTCCCTAGTTTGGTTATGGCTTAGCAGATAGGCCTACAAACTGACACATGAGTCTACGGTGCCCAATTGAAGAAATCAAACCGTACAGAAATTTTAGTCAGATGAACTGACTTGCGTATACCTACGTCCAAGATATATGATCCGTTAGGGCGTTAGGGCAAAAGTATGAGGTGCGCTGTAAGCGAAGCGATAAATCGCAAGTTTCCTATCAAATACGATCTGAATTAACGCACAATAACGAAGCAAAATCACAAGTTGCCTAAACCTTTCGTTTTGATCTTATAGAGATGCCATTGCTTTCTGCCAAATCGACCAATATGTATAAGTAATACCGTAAGAGGCGTGGCAACGCGCATGCTGTTTGGTAAATAAGCAAGTTAAAATAGGAAATTTACGGGGAGCTAGGGGGAAATAGCGCATGGTTATTCGAATGAATTTACCTACATCTTTCTAAAGAATTCAATTATAATAAAATTAACAAAAATCGAAGTTGCGGTAGTCTACACATTAGTGATCACAGGAGAAAAATTAAATTTCGATTAACCGCTCATTTTGTATGGAAGATCCTATAAGAAGTGTGTTAATGAGGTCCATTTTCGTTTTATGTTCCAAAGTTAAAAATAAAATGTGATTAAATTTAGTACAGCTTCTTGAAAGATATGAAGCTAAGAACGAATGCACTGAACCATGTGATCATACATACCTCTTCTGCTACATCCCATATGAATAATCATATGGGATGTAACAGAAGATGTATGATTGCATGGTCGCTTTGCCAGAAGTTTTATCAATCAAGAGAAGTCAGTATCCTGTTAATTAAAAAAGGAAAGATTAAATTCTGTAAAATCTATCAATTGATATGGAAGTTAGCCGAAAAGGCGTGGCAATATTACCAATTTTCATTTTTGACCCCTACTTTTAGTAAGACTTACTCGTAACTTGTAAGATAACGTGAAAAATACGTACCTTGGAATGTATAAGAATCCATTTCTCGTTTTCAACTTAGGTTAAATAAAACATTCAAAAAGCTATGATTTCGATTAAACATTTTGAAATTCTTTTGACCTTAACACAGCAATACAATGGACGTCAATTCAGGTTACTGCAGCCATTGCAATAGAAGTTACAGGGAAAACGCTGAATTCCCAAAGATATGTTCAATATAGTCTATTTGCAGTCTCCGGCTAAAAAACCACAAAACATATCTGATCAAAAGGTGGTACTTCCGACGCTTCCTTCCTTCAAATGAAATACATCTTCATTCCGACAGGTGAACGAATACAAATACAAAGTTCTTGAACTTCGAACATTGTCAATTATCAGAAATGTCATTAAAAGCTATTGAATTACTAGTTTTTGGGATCATATACTGTAATGCAAATTTGGCATTAAACTTCTAAAAAGTCATGAAAAACCGGTTGTGTTTCAGTCGTTTGAAATATGTGGATTAATGTTGAAAATGAAACAACAAAAGCTTTTTAAGATTAGTGAACCATAACATGTTCACATACGTGCACATGCGCACGAGCAAATCTATGTGCCCGTTATCAAATCAATAATTTATGCAACTTTTTTTAATACACCGACTTTGTTGCACTCTTCATATCCCTTATAATGCATTTTGGGCTGAAAAGTCCATGGAATGAATAGAATTATATTTGATAAATTAAAAAAAAAAACATATTTTACGATTTTCTTGATAAAAAATACAAATTCCCTTGAACTGAAATTCAAAGAATTTCAAGTGAAATTCGAAAATTCTATTTGAAATCTTTAACATGTCAATAGAAAACATAAATATCTATTTGAAAATGAAAATACGTCAATTGAAATTCAAACACATAAATTTAAATTTGGAACACATCAAATAAAATACATCAACTGAATGACTCACAATTTCAACTACGTCACCTACGATGTCTTTCACATGTGAACACTCTTCGTTCGTTCGACTCATCGCTAAGCATGAAAATTTCAACATTTTCTACGACCTTCTCTCAGGAAAATCAAATGAAAGAATTTCGAACTGATAAAGAATTTACAAATTTATTATTATTTCCAATTGTATAAATACATAAATAAAATAAGAGGCCAGTCCCAAAACTAGCCGACCTGACGTATAGACAGTGCCAGAAGTTTGAAAGAAAAAATGTTTTGGTAAAAAGTGGCAACCTTATAAAACATATGTTTTAACGTTCAAGACGCCATGTTGTTCAATATTTGTATTTGAGCCATCAAAAGTAAACGGCGAATATTATGCTAATTTATTGTATCGTTTAGGTGTTGAACTTATGAAAAGAAGTCGCATTTGGCAGCAAAGAAAGTGTAGTTTTATATTATTATTATTATTTATATTATTATTTGTTAGCTCGATAAGTTTTGGAACCGCCCTGGTAATTATTGTTATGTTATATGTTGAATACTGAAACATGTAGTTATGACTTAGGTCGCTAGAAAGTGAATTGTACAGGGAAGAGCTCAAATTCTATACGGGGTATTTCGCACAAAAAACATAGAAACCAAAAGATTAGATTACACAGTACAACAGCCATTCTGGTGGGTGAGAAATTCCAAGTCAGGGTGATGGTACTAGGTCAGTATAGTAAAATCCTCAAAGGGTTTCGCGTTCGTATGTGTAAGTTTTTTATGACCTTTTACATTTTTTCCTTATCTTGATCGCTTATCGCTTAGTTGTAAAACTTTGGCAAAAACGTAGTTTGACATAACTCGAGAACGACTAGTTCGATTTTGCTGAAACAAATTGAGAAAAATGAAGAATTACATTTCCTTTAATCCATTCATATACTGTTTCTCTACCAAATCAACATTTTTGCAATTATAAATAAATTTATGAAGAAAAGTTTGTCAAAAAAATTTTTTTTTTTTAATCATATAAATCCCAAACGGAAAAAAGTGTTAAGTCTTATAACTTTTACGTATGGCCACATAACCTATAAACAAAAGCGACATAGATCATAGAAATCGATTAACGCGTTCTGCTTTTATTTACAATTAAGTGAAGGTATCCCATTTCGACAAGAATATTGATATTTGTTTTTATTCAAAAAGTGTCATTTATCGCGTTTTTTTATAAATTTTCCCCAATAACTCCAGACTTCTGGCCATAAACTACTAAAAAAATAAAGTAAACATTTTTATAATTTATTATTTTTATTTTATTTATTTATTTTTATTTATCTTAATAAATATTGCCTAGACTTTTTCAATGGTGGTTGTTCGGGACTATTGGCATCGCATTCATCGCTGTCATCAGTTTCTGAACCACACATAATGTCAATGTGTGACTCCACTGCTGGCCCTTCTGCACCTCCTGAAAATTCTTTATCATCAGGATCATCCTTGTCTTGCCACACAAGCTTACTCCACCAGCAAATTTCCGCAATTATTGCACTCGGCGACTTTTTGCCTCTATATCTGTAAGTTTTTGTTTTATTAAAATGAGTTTGAAAAAATAAAAAATCAGTATTACCTCATTTCAAATGGCATAGCAACTTGATGATAGCGTTCGCCTTGTTCATCAGATTCGGTAGTCAATTGTTTGCTGAAGTAGTCCAGATGATGACGTAAATAATGGATTTTCAAGGACATGTGGACACCAATTTCCGAGAACGATCTTAACATCCTTGCGACAGAAACATCGTAGTTGGTAGGACGATGCTTTCCCAACAAGCCTTCTATTACTTCTTTGATTGCCTGCCATGCATCCAATTCAGCGTCAATCAAAATATTGTTGAATGCGTCACTTTTAATCAGCTTTCGTATATCTGGACCATTTAGTACGCCTGATTGGAAAAAATGAATTTGTAAAGATGGGAAATCATGGGAAATGAATGTGATACTATAACTTACCTTCTTTAATTTTACTTTCGCTGAGTCTCGGGTAAATTAGTTTCAAACATAAGAAAACTTTATCTCTTTTGGCGATAGTTTTGATGAAATTCTTAACAATTCCAAGTTTAATATGCAGTGGAGGCAGCAATATCTTCTCCTTCGGTACTAGAGGCTCACGAATAATATTGGCCGTTTGTAACCTGCTGTGCTCTCTGAGTTTCCATCCGTGGCATGCATATTGGTCACCGGAAAATCTTGTGTCCCAATCGCACAAAAAGCACATATATTTTATATAGCCGCTTTGAAGACCGCAAAGCATAGCTACAACTTTTAAATCGCAGCATATGCGCCACCTATGTTTGGCGTAGTTAACCATTTTCAAAATATTTTCCAGTGCATCATATGTTTCTTTCGTTTCTGTACTATAGGCGATTGGAACTGAAGGTTTTTTATTGGTCTTATGCAGTAAAACTGCCTTCAAGCTGAGTTTTGAACTGTCAATAAATAATCTCCAGTCATCTGCTTCATATATTATTTCCATTGCGTCCATCAATTTTCCTACATCCGGGCAATATGCAGAAGTTTTTCCATCATTCACAAGGAATAAACTTTGGAGTGTTGCCTGACGACTTCGATAAGCTGTGACTTTCACATCGGGTGCCAACAAATGGTTTGATTTCAACAACAAAGCCAGCTCTTCCGATTTATGCTGTGTTAATTCCAATTTGGCAACAATTGAATCAAGCTTATTTTTATTTATTAAAATTGGCTCATGGGATACTGATGGCTCATATGGGGGATCATCACGTAAATCATATGTCGGAGCAGTCATAGAAGATAAAATATCTGGGCTAGAAGCTTTTGGCACAGGAATGTCGTCCGAATGAGGCAATGGTGTTGCGGCACTTGCAACACCAACGTAATTATACGATTTTCTTATCCTTTTTGCGGCTCCTTTATTCGCACATGCATAGCAATTCAATGGATTGTGACCTTCGCCAGGATTAGTCCAAGTCATTGGGATACCGAATGGCATACTTTCACGTCTTCTATTTTTCCAATCCATTAGACGGTTGTAGCAGCTTTTACACACTATATTTGGCACCCAATTTTTGTTCACTATAACATTTTGGTTGAAGTACATCTCGTATATTTGAACAAAATCAGTACTGAAATTTCCCCTTTTTTTATGTGTTGAGACATATTGACCGCAGCAGTAGCAAAAGCTATTTATATCTGGCTTGCACAGTTCCATATTCTATGACAAAATAAATGACAAAAATCGAACAATGAACACCTATTTATACTACGTATTTTTCAATATTTTACTGACGTTCTAAAACATGACCACACATGAATGTGGGTGCAATTTGTGTAAAAAAATCATGCAGGTAGCCAACAGAAAAAACCCAAATAATTACAAAAGTGCACTTTCCTTTTTTCCTTTTTATTGTCCGCGCACATTTATGACCGTTTTTCAGTTTTTTACAGCAACCATAAAAATCAAATAACCTTTTGTTTATTACTTTTTTTTTAATTCTGAGAATCATAAAAAAAAATCATCAATGTTTTTTCCAAGGAATTTTGAGCATATCTCGAGCAAATTTTTGAAATTCATACCTTTACTTAATTTTGAATAAAAGCAGAACGCGTTAATCGATTTCTATGATCTATGTCGCGTTTTGTTTATAGGTTATGTGGCCTTACGTAAAAGTTATAAGACTTGGCACTTTTTTCCGTTTGGGATTTATATGATTAAAAAAAAAAAAATTTTTTTTGACAAAATTTTCTTTATAAATTTATTTATAATTGCAAAAATGTTGATTTGGTAGAGAAACAGTATATGAATGGATTAAAGAAAATGTAAATTTTAATTTTTCTCAATTTGTTTCAGCAAAATCGAACTAGTCTTTCTCGAGTTATGTCAAACTACGTTTGTGCCAAAGTTTTACAACTAAGCTAAAAAACATCAAGATAGGGAAAAAATGTAAAAGGTCATAAAAAAAAACTGACACATACGAACGCGAAACCCTTTGAGGATTTTACTATACTGACCTAGTACCATCACCCTGACTTGGAATTTCTCACACCCCAGACAAAAACCCCAAAAATGTTCCACAGTGTTATTAACCTACGTTATACGTTAGAGGTTTCATTTTACATTAAGGATGGCTGACAACGTGTCCCTGTAGAAGGCTAGCGAAAAGTGAGGTCGAGATTAGCGCTGCTGAGAAGCCCACCCATATCCCATTTACGATAACTTCGTGCACCGCTAAATTGCCACCTGGACGTAACAAAATTCAATGAAATTTAATGTAATTCAACACAACTTAATGTAATTCATGGCAATTCAAAGATTATAGTCCAATTAATACAAAAACTGCTGACGATTGTCGAATCCTTTCGTCGGACGGTAATATTTTCCGTATATCGTATATCCTATCCAATGTTTCTATATTAAGACGTAATATTGCATCCAACTACATGTAAAATTTTTATTGTGGGTCATATGTTTTGGAAGTGATTCAATAGCTGCTTAACTAAACAAAAGAATATAGTTATAATATAGTGTGATTTTTTAATCGTAGTTTTTTTAAAAATCGAATAAAACACTCAAATTTGCATCATACATTAAAATTTTTTATTGAAATCGATAAATTGGTCTTTGCCATTTAACTTTTGAAGATAATTTCATGTAAATGTTGTCCACTGCTCCGTCTCAAACTGTCCATTCGGAAGGTCCAATTTTTCGTCACTTTTTCGAGCATTTCGGCCTGTATTCCACGATTAACGCGTGTTATGTTATCCTGTACGGTTTCAATAGCGTTCGGCTTGTCCACATAGACTAACGACTTGAGATCACCCAACAAGAAATAATCAAGAGGCGTTAAATCGTAAGATCCTGGGGGCCAACTCACAGGGCCAAATCGAGAGATGTCAACCACATGTCAACCAAGTTCAACTCGGTCAATTGGGGCAAAAAAAATCGCGTTTTGGTTCGATATCGTTCGCCGTTGACGATAACGTTTCTTCCACGGCCGTCTTTGAAAAAAAATGGACCGATGATGCCACCAGCCCATAAACCTCACCAGACTGTCGTTTTTTTGGAATGCGTCAGTAATTCATGTATGGCATGTGGCTATTCATCACTCCAGATGCGACAGTTTTGCTTGTTAACGTATCCATTCAGTAAGAAATGAGACTCATCGCTGAACACAATTTTTCGATAAAACAGCGGTTTTTCATTGAGCTTTTGTAAGGCCTTTTCACGAAAAATTAGACGTTGTGGTAGATCATTCGTCATTCCATGATGAAATGGCAGAGTATACTGTATACTTTTCACTTTGACAGATGACTTTTGGACGCCATTACCTTATACATGCATCAGTCATTTAGTACCGCGGATGAAAATTAATTGCACGGCCACGCCCATTATGTTGCCGCACATATAAATTCGAGGACTTCAGAAGGACTTCAATTCTGCTTCTTCTATTATGTTTTAATTCAGAATATTTTTGCAGCAACACAAAGGGACGTTGGTTGCAAGTTTTTTAAGTCAGTTAATTTTTTAAGAATCTTCTTCCCCGCTGTATAAGCGAGACCGGGTTATGTCAGACAGCGTTTAACAGATAACATTTCGCTCTCATTTTTGTAACTGTCCGACTTAATATTGTTCGAGCGCGTGTCGCAGGGAAAATACGCCATTGAAAATATGGCGTTTTTTTCAAAAACGGCGAAAACGCAAGCCAGGCGGCTGGAAATGTGAGTAGTATTTATGGTCCTGATACTGTAATAGCCAGTCATGCACGAATTTCGTCGATTCTGTTACAATAATTTTTATGCCAAAAATGCAGCAGGCCAATTGTCGAAATTAACGATAAAATAATTAAAAGAGTCAAGCCTGACCATCCTGTAGGTACTGTTTCGATCTCCCAGGGGCTAAACATTGCAAAAAGCAATCGTTTGGAATCACTAGGAAAAAGCTGGATACGAAAATAAGTTCGATGTATGGGTGACACGCGAGTTAATGCAAAAAAATCTCAGGGACCAAAATTTAATTCCAGAAGCGGATGGTGACTGGTGATGAAAAGTGGACGAATCACAGTGAACCGGCACAAATGGTGACCAAGCCAGAATTAATCAATACTCTCCTCCTTATCTCCATGCTGGCATCATTCGTTTTGTTCCCAGCGGAACCCAGATAGATTAATTCTTTCACCACCTCAAAATTATAGTTGTCAACGTTCACACAGCATCCAAAACGAGTTGAATCTTTGTTCGTTAAAACCAATAACTTTGTTTTGTCCTCGTTTACTACCAGACCCATTTTCTCTGCTTCCTTCTTGATGCTTGAGAAGACTGCAGTAACATCTCGTAGTTTTCTGACAATAATATCTATGTCATCTGCATATGCAAGTAACACATGGCTTTTATTAAAGATAGTACCGCATTATCATCTCCAGGAGTATGTTGAAGAAGTCGCACGATAGACTGTGGCCCTGTCTAAAACCGCTTCGGCACGGAAAGTTTTCGACAATGAACTCGATGGACGACGCAGAGGAGGGCGACCAAAGCTCCGTTGAAGTAACATCGAAACCTGGTGTGACGAATTGGAGGACAAGCGCAGAAGATCAAAGTGTTTGGAATTCTTTTCTACGGGCGGCGTATAATAGATAAGGATGTCTGTTTCTAGGTGCCACTTATGAAGAAGAAGGTTCTGCTATGTGTTTGGTGGGATATGTAGGAAAACATATACCATGAGCTGCTTTCTTACGGGCAAATTTTTGAGTTTGACTTGTACTTCAAGCAATCGTCTAGAAGCGGTCAGTTTTGGCCAATAAGAGAGTATGTACTTTGTTCTACACACAAAGACAGTGACTCGGCAAAAGCTACGTGAACTTGCTTAGGAGATTCTTAGGAGACATCTTATGTACAAAGTGAACACCACTTGTTCCTGTCTATGGCACATGACTGTACTGGTGGAAAATTTGCCTCAAGAGAAGCTTATGAAAATCGGCTATCAATCCCAGTTCTTCCCCCAATAACGATGAGGGTTTCTATGAGAAACCAAACAAAATGGTGCATATTTGATCAAAACTCAGATTATTTTAACAATGATTAATAGAGCGTTTTATGTCATGCAATGTTTTTTTGTTACAACTTATTATTTGGCAACATTAGTCTGAGTTGTCAAGCTCCCTAGTTTTCCATTTCCCCAGAAAGACAAAAGAATACATTAAGTTAGACATTGACTTATTTTATTGTGCTTAACCCACATTATAATTAGGCATTATTTAATAAGAACAGCGATATTTTGGAATTTGTCATTCAGTTAGCGTAAGTCAGTTCACCTGACTTAAACTTCCGTACCGATTTCGATGTCGATTGTAACATGCATTGTAAATGTCTACACTGAAGGATGTGCTTTCAAATATCGTTGTTAATAAAATGAACGAAAACTATAAAAAAAGATTTGACAAATAGCAATATTCTATTGCATGAACAAAATTCAGCGGAATAATTTGATAAATAAAACTCCTTCTATAGAAATTTTCAGATGTTTGAAATGTTGTTCTTTTTACAAATCCAATATTTAAATTTATCACGGATGAATTGACACAATATTCTCAAACTGATTTTCCTAATAAACTGCTGCATCTATAGATGTGCACGAACGAATATGTACACATGTGTAAAATTATACCAGTCGGAAAAGTTATGCACATAAATTATATTTTTCATTTTGTTGAGTCTGCCTTTTGTATTACTAAAATACAAATGTTTCTTCCGTTGTTTTCAAATATTTTTATGTGTTCACCGGACAAAAGACAAAAATACATACGAGTATTAAATAAATTTGTGGCTCTTAGATATGACTCAGTAAGCCCATAATTTATTACTTCACATTTAGCTAAAATAGCGATCAATCTTATCAAATTAAGCTTTTCGCTCCAATGACAAATAATTAACGTCTGGCCCGAACAACCAGCAAAATTTGTTCTGATGGTTTCAAATATTTCAATGAAAATTCGAACGGAGTACAAATGATTCAACTGAATATTTAGCAACAATCAAGTTGTATGTTTGGCAATAAAACGTATGTCACATAAGTGGTAAATTCTCTATTAGAAGGTCTTAAATAAAGAAGGGATTGCACACAAATCATATAATAATGAAAATATCCGTGACCTGGAATACGCAAAGTATAACATGTCATGCCCCGAGGAAGAAGACACACGTGTCAGACCTAACAAAAACATGTTTTTAATAACGTTTGGCACTTCTTCACAGCTAAACATGTGAAGAACTTGAATTAATATTTAATTATGCTCATGGCAAGGCCTTTATGGTGTCCCATTAGTGATTTCAGGAATTTAAATTGCAATACGACATTTGAAAATGAAGCTAATGAGCCTTATTGTTGTGTGTTTTTAGATAATGCTCTTTTGTCGTTGATTACTACGATTTCTAGCATAACGACTTTTCGCGGACAAAAAAAAAGTCGATGGCTTTAAACAGTCACACAAAATATATTCAAAGAAGATATGCAATTCAAGCTTTATCCACCATTGCGGTGGAGAGTGGAGAGAAGATCTTATTCTCTTATTTTATTATATCGAATGTCGCTGATTATGTTCAATTATGCTATTAGAAATTGAAACAAAAAACTGTTACTTTCCATCATGAATTTCCCAAGTATTATTAAGTTAATTCTGTAAAGAGACGAAAAAATACTTTAAAAAAATGTATTCAATGATCAAATCTTAACGTCGCTTATGCGCTACCCTATAGTAGTATAGTATACTACCTACTTAGTTGGCGACTAGAATAGACATTCTTATCTACTAAGCGTCGCAAACTTCGTCCCATTAATTTTTGACTGTATTTCAAAGCCTGGTCCTTCCAACATAGTTGTTGTTGCCCTCTTCCGTTCTGCCAAATGATTTTGTTGTCGAACTTCAACCAAATCTGGTGATGCGCGCGGCCAAGTCGATATCGATATATAGCTCACACAATTCACTATACATGCTGCGCCGATATTCTCTGTTAACGATGATAGATCCCCATATTCATTTGAGTTTTTTTCTCTCTAAGACTCCTGTCCACTTGTGTCATAACCCAGGATTCTGCACATTATGGCAAAACAGGCAACACCTGTCGATATTAGAAACAGACGCTTTTTTGTTTGTCGCGAGAGGGCTTCATCATTAAATCGCTTGCGTAGGCCATAACAATATCTGTTAGCAAGAAATGTTTTCCTCTTATTTTCCATGCTGATATCATTAGTTTTAATAATAGCGTAGCTGAGATAGATGAATTCGATTTTTGAAAATCCATCAATTTGTATGGAATTAAAATACCCGGCTATGATCCGACAAAATATTGAGCTGAGTAAAGTTTAAGTAAATTTCATTAAGATTCAATTTAATTAATTAATTAATTAAAACGATAATAACTCATTATCGTGGCCACCAGCTTGCCAATCAGACGGACATCGTTCAATTAACTTGTAGAGTTATAAAACACATTTGGTCAAAAGATCCATGGTACTTCAAACGCTTCCTTCTCTGACATATACCTACATTCCTTCAAATAAAAGTACAAAAATATTTAATAGTATAGAATATATTTCAAACTATAGTTATTCTATATCTCTAATTTACGAGGGCGGTTCCAAAACTAGCCGTTATAACAAAGAATGCATAAAGAATAAGTTGGGAAAAATTTTCTTTATTTTTCAACTTAACATTCTTTTAGCTCGATACACTTTTTCCTGCGATATTCAATAGCTTCTATACCCTGTTTATAGTAAGAACTGTCAAATTCCTTAAAATTGCCATCATTCGCAGACTCCACCTCTTCATTGTTAGCAAATCTTATACCACCTACCAATTTTTTTCAGGTTTGGAAATAGAAAATAGTCCGAGGGAGCTAAATCTGGGAAATAAGATGCGTGGTGCAGCTTTTCACACTTGAATTCATTAATTTTGGTTGTAGCGGATGTTTGGACTTTAGCATTGTCTTTCCTTTTTGCCATATGCGGCCTTTTTTCCATAATTTCGTCATCTAAATGCTGCAATAAATAAGCATAATTTTCGTCATTGATTTCTTTTCCTTTCTGAAGATAATCAATAGAAACAATCCCATGTGAATCCCAAAAAAACAGACGCCATGAGCTTATCTGCAAATGGAACCGTCTTCGTTTTCTTTGGACACAATTCTCCCATTCCAGTTCACTGCTTTGACTGTTTCTTTGTCTAAGGTGTGAAGCGGTGGACCCATGTCTCATCTGTGGTTACAAATTGACGCAAATGTTAGGCTTTATTGCGGTGAAACATCGCCAAACACTCTACTGAAACGTCTTCACGACGCGGTTTTTGCACTATTGAAAGCAAGCGCGGCACCCATCTTGTGCACAGCTTTTTCATTTATAAATCTTCAGCCGACAATCATCCAATACCATTTTGTGAATTTTCTTTACCTTGTCTGCCATGGACACCGCAATTGGTCGACCACAGCGGGTTTCGTCTTGGCAGTTTGTGCGGCTTCGTTTAAACTCTACTACATAATATTTTACAGTAGTGTTGTAGAGCTTTCAAATTAAAATATCAAATTACGTAACGGCGACCAATTTTTTTTAACAAATTCACTAAGATCGTTTATTTTTGATGGCACTTTTCATCAAAATATTTTTTTTTTTTTTTTCATTATTGCATATAAATGAGGACCTTCGGAATTGTTAAAAATTTAGATCGGGATCACCTATTTCTGGCCACCTCCCTGTTCCCTGTTTTCTTTACTTCCAAGGTGACAATTTTGCTTACATATAAAACCATTTAGCGCAATATGCGCAATAGATTCATTATTTTATAATGAATTTCGACAAAATTTTATGGCTAAATTTGAACTCGAGAGACAGCTTTGGTGCGAATCTGAAAACAAAGATATAACGGATTAGCGGATTCACAACTGCCGGTCTGGCAAGGCTGTCAGCTGTTCAATACCTGTCATCAGAAGTGCTATTTGTTAGACATTTATGTATATGGATCGTTTAAAACCGAAGAGCGTATAAAAACAGTTAAGACTTCCTACAAAGGTGGTGATTCAAACGTGGTTCAACTGGACCGATTTTGGCTTTGTTGCACGAGAAGTTTCCAGAAAGAGTAACTCCTCGTTTTGGCGACGCCAATAGGCCACCAAGATCATGCGACTTAAAGCTGTTAGACTTTTTTCTGTGGGGCTACATTAAAGACCTTGTTTATGCGGATAATTCTCAAACGCTGGAACATTTTAAAACCATCATTTGTCAAGTTGTCGCCGAGATGCCCAAAAAGTGCGAAAAAGTGATCGGAAACAACCTCAAAATGATCCACTGCTCCGACCAATCCAGAGGCAGCCATTTATATAATATTTTTTTCCGTACATAATGGCAAATCCTAAGCATTATAATGAAATGAAAGTTTCATCCAAATCATAGCTTTATGAATGTTTTACTTAACTTTAGTTTTGAAACCGAAAAATGGATAACCCTGTACTAGTACAAATTTAATAAGCCTTTATTTACTGACTTTGATGGTGGTCTAATTGAATAGACTATGAACTGTAAGAGGCACCTTGGAAAGATATTCAGGCGTTACAATCTTCTACACTTCTTCTCCGATGCGTCAAGCCAAGTTTTAAAACTTTTCTGCTCAATCCAGGTGCAGAAATATTTTCATCCAGCTAACATAGTAACAGTACATTGATGCTCTTCACTACTTCATTTCCTATATACAGTTCATGTAGTTTATAATACCTATGTCGCCGATGCTCTCCATAAGCATTTATATATTTTACAAAATATTTTTCCGCCGAAAATTCCCATAAAAGTTTTACTTGCCTGCGCCAGGATGACACATAATTCTGCATTGTACAGCAAGAAATGTAAGATATAGTGTGGGATGCAATTGAATTTTTTGTTCGTCACGGAAGACCTCATCAAATTGTAAAGCGAATTTTTGCAACCAATACTTTTCTCTTCTTTTCCACACCAACAGTAGAAAAGACGAAATCTCCCTTCATTCAACAAAGTTATCATTGTTAACACCTCCCTGTTCGTTCAAATAAATAACTTGACCTTGTCCTCGTTTGTCAGTAAATTCAGTTTTTTTGCTTCTTTTCAATGCATGAGAAGACTGCAGTAACATATTACAGTTTTCGAG
>JAHXMU010000570.1:1969343-2032153 GCA_019455685.1 Philornis downsi
GAAGTAGCGCGTTTAAATAAATAACTTGACCTTTTCCTCGTTTGTCAATAAATACAGGTTTTTTGCTTCGTTTCAATGCATGAGAAGACTGCAGTAACATATTACAGTTTTCGAGCTATAATGCGTATGTTATCAGCATGAGAAAGTAGCACATGACTTTTGTTAAAGATAGTAGCAGTCGCAGTAGGCATATTGAGGACATCGGCCGCTGTGCTGTTCTATTTTTCTATTTGATGCAGCGAATTTTAAATAGTTTCTGCCGAATTAGCGCATAATATGCTCACATAATATGCTCTACAGCACCTTATTAGCGATGGGTTAATGACTGATCCCACTATAGTTGGTATACACACTGCATTTTCCCCCTTTCAAAGGGGGAACATAATAAATTTAGGGAAGTCAATCATCGAGTATGCATTTGGTTGGCCAAATCATGCTGTGAGTGGCTAAAATAGTCGTATGCTTAATATCAGTTCAGCGTTAGCGATTTGAAATAGCATGCATTCCATTGGCATTGGTAACTCTGCTTTTCTTCAATTGTGATATTGAACAGTCCATACAATCGTCGTTGGTGTCATGATGGTCAGCTAGTTTTAGGGCCTCTTTTGTATGTAGGGTAAATGTGTGATTTCCACGAAAAGTACCAGAAAGAGCAGTGGTTCTTTTGTCGATATTTTTTTCGAATTTTACCAAGAAGAGTTACAACGGATAAAACTTTAAATTGCTGCATTTATTTTATTTATAAATACATGCCTATAATTTGACAAAATATTATCCGGTGTCAGGTTTTTAGAAGGGTTGTAAAGTTTGACTGCATTTATCGTACAAACGAACGTCGATCATTCGATTTGAAAGATCATTAAATAAATATCGTCAAAAAAATAGTTGGTACTTAAGATGCTTCCTACTTAGTGTTATGCTTTTCGCACATCAAATAATATATTCCTTCGCCCCTTCATCTAAAGGTGTAAAACTGAACTGTTAATTATTCTGACCATCGAGTAAATGCTAACATTTATTTCCACATATTGTGTGGAACTCAAATTTAAATGCATGCCAAAAAGTGACACCTCCACCAATTGGTTAAGTTGACAACTTAATGACTAAACCGAAGCTGATCGTCATAAGGCGGAAAGTTAAGTAAAAACTTGGCTTTTCAACTATCTAGGCGTAATAGCAGCTTAAATTCCCAGACAATAATAAAATGTCATTGACAAATTTAACAGCGTCAACATTTCTATTTCAAAATTATTTATTTAGTTTCAATTTCACACTTTCTAATAAGCTGAATTTAGTTGACTTCAAAGTCAAGTTGCGTTGTCGTATTTTGAATAAAATTGTGTATTTGCTATTTACTATACTCGTATTCCCGTCAACGAGCATTTTTTCCACCAATAAGTCACACACATTTACATCTTTATCGAGGTACCTTTGCCAAGAATTTCGAATCGTTAATTGTTGGCAATTAAACCTGGCATGTATGAGAAAACATTCACAACACAATGGCCATTAATGGAGTCATTAAAATTAGAGCACAGTCACAATCAATTTGAGTGATTGATTTAATTCTATAAATAAGAAATAAAGTCACATTTCGAACAACTGACGGTTGCCATTTGACAGTGTTTAGGGCGTTTTTTGTATTTGATCCCGGATCAAGAACAGTCACTTTTCTATGCAAGCCGTATTCAATTAAAACATTTCCGTACAAAAATACTCATACCTGATTAGTTGTTGGACAGTCAGAAAAACCAAACGTCAAGTGTGTGGAGCGAACTGATACCCAACACTCTGAAGTCAGTGTCGATCATAGCGCTCTTGAACATGATGTTGAGTTTTATTTCAGAAAATTGTAATTGTCAAATCTCAGTAATGCCAATATTTATGGCATCCACTTTGTGACCATAAAAACATTTAAAAGTTGTTTTCGAAAATGTCCGTCTGTGCGTCGAGTGTTATAAATTAGTTGGTGTGACCGTTTACTTGTTAGTGCTGTTCATTTCGTACGCTACCTATTCAATAAGAATACATCTTATTTTTGAATTCTACTACATTTGATCATATTTATGTGTGCGAACACATATTTATATTTATATGAAATCATATTCAAACGCTATGGTGACATTCGTCTCACCACCTGGCAGCATTTGGCGTATTTGAGCTTTTATCGCCATTCGCCTGAACAGGGCTTTATCTGGTCTGTATAAAATTAGCGTTCCCACTGAATTCGTATCGCTAATAATGTAAAACGTTTTGTGTTACAGTTTCTAGGTGGACATGAAACGTTATTCTATATATCCGGTTACAAGTGAATTATGGGCATGTTACGATTTCTATGTAATTAAATTTGCATGTTTTACATTAGATTTTAATATCTTTATGCCGTTCATTATTGAGCGCGCTCTTATCTTATATTTTAATTTTCTGTTGACACGCTACTTTAAATATATAGATGAAATACAAATATAACACTTGACAGTGTCCGGTGTTAGTTAAACACTTTGTGTAATGGGGTGGTGTAGAAATGGACAATGTTTTGCCAGTTATTAAATAAAGGATTTTCCAGGCCTCTTTGTGTTTTGTAACGATTTGAATAATAGACATTTAACCCTTAGAATGAACATATGAACTTGAATTGCTATCTTTAAACTTTCAGTTCGAAATGTTGACGGGTAGCATTAGATGAATGAATTATTAGTTTCTACAATAATTTAAATGCAATAAATATAATTTCAGTGCTAAGTTTTAGAAATAGCATTGTCCTAATACACCAAAGAGACATCTATTATTATGCCTTCACCCCGGAGTAAAGGAGTTATTATTATTTCATAGGGCAAAAGTGCAACATCCAGGAGGAAATGTTTAATTTACCAATTATTTTGGACAAAATGCGTTTCATAATACGATAACTGCCTTACATTTTTATGGACCTGCTCTAAACTTCGCACATCGTAATATTTTCTCAGACTGTAGTAAAGGATTTTTAATGGGCTACTCGCCCCACTCCCTCTGGCACCTCACATAAAAATTCACCGATTTTCCGAAATTCAATTTCCTTGCCATAACTCCTCATCCATATTATGCAGCAATTCAGATTTTTTTCTTTGCCTCTTCAGAATCGTGAAACGTATTTCCGCTTTAGCGACAACTTTAATAATTATTTAATTAATTATAATTAATTAATTAATTATTATAATTTGTTAATAATATTATATTACAAATAGATCGACTTTGTGTATTTGAATTAATTAATTAATTAATCAACAAATAAACAATTAATTAATTAATAAATAATTAATTATTAAAAAAATTAATTATTGTTAAAAAAATTAATTAAAAAATAATTAATTATAATAATTAATTAATTATTTTTTAATTAATAATTATTTATTTTTTATAATTTTTTTAACATTAATTTATTTTTTTAATAATTAATTATTATTTATTGATTATTGTATTATTTATTGATTAATTAATTAATTATTTGTTGATTAATTAATTAATTCAAATACACAAAGTCGCTCTATTTGTAGTGTAATATTTTTTTTTAGAAAATGTTAAAAGATTTAAAAGAACACATATTTACGTAATAGAAGCGATACAGACACACATATTTGCAGAATAGTGTTGCTTAACATAAACCTACTTCTAGAATGTTCTTATTTACATAACAAGTGAAAACGAGATAACAATATATTTTATAATCGGCGTAAAAGAAACAAACATAACTTACTATCGTAAACGTAATATTAGAAACTTCCCTCCAAATAAAGAGGGAAAGAAAGAGATTACATACAAGATATTTGAATATTCTAAGAGTGGTCTTCCTTTTTCCAGAACATACATATGTACTACACCTTTTATCACAATTCCATGCAAAATTAAATAAAAAAAACCGATCGATTAATAGGTCTGTATCTCTTATGTAATTGCACTAAATTTAGTCAAATTTGATACACATTCAGTGTTTACCAAAGTGGGCACTTTGCCATACCCAAGCTGGTACCTCCCATACAAATTGACAAATTATTCCAAATTCGATCAATTCTCTGTAATTTTTAATTAATCGCCTGTAGTAGTCTACGTTTTTATCCATTACATTATTTTGCAACTCTCAATAAAATCAGAAAAAAATATACCAAGTAGCCATGCCCCTTCTGGTTCCTCCCATACAAGTAACAAGTGACCTATATATGTATATGTATATTCTTGCCTCCACATCCTCGATTATACCCAACTCAACCAAATTGCCCTATATCATGCGTTCAGTGATCTAAGTTCTGAAAATGAAAAAAGGCGACGTTGCACTTCCCACTCTAATACCGCCCATGCAATTTGACTGATTTACCAAAATTTGATTTTTCATCGTAATCCATATTTCGTACAAAAATTCGCATTAATTACTTAGAGCAATAATACTGGGTAAACTGCAAATCCCATACAAATTACCTTATTTTACTTTTATATTCCTAGATTCATATTTTTATTCAATTTCATTATGTTCATTGTAATTGAGCTCGCATTAGACATTTAGTAATTTGAATAAAAATTGATTTCTCTGACACGCCCCTTAAGGTATCACACATTCAAATTGGGCGATTAACCAAAAATCAGTGGCCCTTCTACATTTCCCAAACGGACGACGTCAGGAAGTTTCTATTTTGCTTTTTCCACAAACGTTGGATAATGGTATATTTAGGTCACTTCACCTGACTGAAATTTCTATACCGGTTTTTCCTATATGTATAAACTTACAGCGTTTATACTTACTTATAATAATTTGAAAAGAAATTACTTAATATTCAAATTGTACTTCGAAAATGCACCTAATTTGAATTGAAAATTAATGCACAATACGTATGCAATCGTGAATTTCTTTCTCGTATCTATGCTATAAAATTTACTTGTTACCTATTGTAAATTAATTAATAGTTATAATATAATTATATGTACAATTTATTTATATAAATTATATTATATAATAATTTTAATAATAAGGTAAATTGACAAGTGACAAGTTAAGTTAGTAAGCCAAAATTGCACTTCTTTGCATCACATCATAGCGAGAAGTTATTTTCTACCCTCATCTCGAGTTCTACATTAAAATTACCGATTACAAATTGAATAGAACTTCGGTTGTTCATCAATCTTGTCATAAGCATTTTATGGTAAGGTATAATCTGCGACCCTCAAAGGTGTCTCCACTATTTCTAATCCCTTGTGGCTTTTCTCTCTTCCTACCTAAATCTTAATACAATTTCTCGTTGTACGAGAGATTGTAAGAATCTAAGGCTATCCTCAATTTCTACAGCTACCCCGCTACTGCAAGCAGTTGAAATGTGCCTTTATAAAATGTACAGTCCACATTACAACAACCACAACTTCACTGAAGATCGATTGGAATCCACGTCAATCGCTATCATCAAACTCTCTCCAAATGCTGATAACAATTGACCCTTCCCCTCTTAGCGCAAACGCTAACGTTTCTTCACTATAGATGGATTTAGTAAACTCGCATTGTATAAATGCAATCGGATAATACTAGATGGCATTAGCTGGCTAAATGGCATTAGAAAGATAAGATTTTGTACTCAGCAAACAACTCGGAAATTTTTGTACTTACTTGACTCAGTATTCTTTGTATGTGCGTCAGAGATGGACATCAGCAAGGGGAAAATACGTTATATTTCACAGTTTTCCCTTGATAGAAGCGCAAACCCAAACCAGGCTGTTGAATATTTTAACATTGTTTACTGTCCTGATACTGTAACAGCCACTCACATGCAATTTTGGTTGCGTCGGTTCCAATCCGGTAATATTGATGTTAAAGATGCACCACGCTCTGAAAGGGCGATTGTCGAAAATGTCTGTATTAATAATGGAAGTCGTCATGATAGACATTGCACAAAAAACCATTTGGAACTACTTGAATATGGCTGAATACAAGACGAAACTCGATGTACTCATATTGGTCTCATTCGAGTTAAAGCAAAAAAAAAAAAAAAAACCCTCATTGACCGAATTTCCGTGTGCAAATCGCTGCTGAATCGCAACATCCGATCGACTTATTTGTGAAATGGATGGTGACAGATGAAAAAAGTGAATCACTTACGCCAACGTCAAGTGAATACAGCAGGCACAAATGCTGGCCACATTATCGATCGATGATGATTTGCCGTATGTTTGTCGCAATTCGCAGGGAATCATCTAATGTGAGGCGCTACCCTACGGCCAAACTCTTAATTCGCACGTGTACTATCAAAAAGAGGACTGTTTGAAGGATACAATCGACAAGAAGCAACAATAGGAGAACTATTGCATCCATAACAACAACGCCAGGCAACACACATCTATATGAATCGTCAGGAACCTCCGGGAGTTCCTTTGTTGGGAGATTCTTATGCATGTGTATATTATACCATATCTTAATGAAATTACCTCGTATCCTTAACAAATCCTTCGCAAATAATGGAATTCATTACTACATCTTATACATTAATCTGTACAAAGGTGTTAGTTATACATGCCTTCACCCAGTGTCCTTTTACAGGGGTGCAAAAGTGTTCGGAGTGCCAGAACAAAAAAAAAAAAAAAATGTCCTCTCATGTTAGTGAATGAAATATATGAATTGCGGAATATAAGAGTCAAATTGGGTAATTTGTATAAGAGGTGGCAGGTTGATTTTGTCATATTTTATATTGGATTAAACAGAATACATTAAATGATGTTAAAAAAAAGTGAGATAGCTGCAGTCTACGCATTTTGGTTTACAGGGAGTACATTAAATTCCGGACTAGTGGTCATTTAGTGCGCGAGGACCTAATGCTGTAGTCCATTTTCGTTCTTAAAACTAAGTTTATCAACCACATGACTTGTGCTCAATTTGACTGAATTCAATGCAACTGCTTGTATTGCCGTATCATTATCCAGACAAGTGTGGGACAAGAATGGGAAGGTTACAAACTCAAAACAAACGCAGGACATAGCAAAATTGCAATGACAAATAAGTAGCCGACAAATCTTTGAAAGACATTTTTAAAGATTTCCGAAAATATCTGTCATGAGTGGTGCCAACATGTACATGGAGCGTGATAGGGTATTTGTTGTTGCAATATAAATGGGAACAGCTGGAACATCACAAGGGCATAAGCGTCTAAGCGTTGTGAGAGTGAAGTATTTCATTTTATTCGCATCGGAATTCTTAAATAATTTTAAACTAGACTTGAATAAAGTGAGTGGTGAAAGTGTTTCGATGTATGTTAATTAGATAGGAACTAATGTGTCGAGTGCATTTCAGCAAATTACTTTAGAAAAATATGATAAGATAAGAAGGATAAAGATGTTAAATTTTGGCTTCAGCCGCCTTTTGAGCAGAAGACCATTTTTCCCCCAACAGAGGGTACAAATCAATTCTGAAACAACACAGGAACAAAAAATTAAGGTCAGATTCCGATCGAAAGTAACGAAAGAGAACAGTGGACACAAATAGATCCAGTAAATTAGTGCAACGGTTAAATCTGCGGCCTAAAGAAATAATTCCAAGGATCTGCGCTCAGCGCCAGCACTTACACACAAACATTAGGAATATAAGGCACTCTAGAATAGATAACTTAAGTCAAACGTAAAAAATATAGCAGCAATAAAAACGGCCAGAAATTTAATTTATTTTATCTTCAGTCGATTTCCGCATTTGGCGGATGTGAAAATAAAAAAAGATTTAGAAATCTTAAATATACAAAGAAAGTAATAATAATACGTATTTCGAGCTCGAAGGAAATTCGTAGTTGTTGCTTCACAATGAAGTTTTTTTCAGCATATTTAGAATTATCCAGTTTGAATGAAATATCCACCGTTTTGTTTGATAACTTGCGGCACATTTTGAGGATAATTCCATTACTTTTCTTCGATGTTTAGACTTGATTCACTATAGATCAAATATGCATCACTTTGTTCGATAACTTGTTGTGACTGTGAAAGTAATTTCATTGCTCTTCTCTCATAGAAACTCTCGTTCCTGTTGGCAAAACAACTAGAACAGGCGATTTTTGCAGTCTTCCCTAGGTCATTCGCTATATGACGGGAACAGATCGTAATCGTTTTATGGACGCACAAGAATCTTACAACAAAGTCCCCGGAGGTGGGTTACTATTGATGAGTGTGACATGGCAATACTCTGGTGGAACACAATTCCTTTTTTTTTTTGGCATCTGTGCGATTGTTTACTTCAGACAGTTGAATAGTTGCCAGTACAGGTCCGAATTCAAATTTTGGCTTTAGACAAGCAGAGTCCACGGAGATTTAACGTGAGTCTTGCCGTGAAGGCCTTACCCACGGTGTGCTCATCACACTGGGCATATTGCAATGGGATTGCCAACAACCCCGGGGAAACAACAATAGCAATTGTCTAGTTTAACGTGGGTCTCGCTTTAGCGGCCTTACTCACGATGTGCCGTCACACATGGGACTGTTTTTGAACACGTTTGCGACAGCCAGCGTCCCTTTGGGGAACTCAAACTAATCCCGAAAGGATTAGTCGGGAGATAGGATGCATGTCTCCTTGGAACATTTCCTCAGGGCCTGCTTCCTCTCTCCGCCAAAATACCTTTGAAGTCACTGGTATGAAATGAACTTCCTCCCGGGTAGGAAAGAGGCCTATCTAGACACTTAAAACCGACGAAGAACAGTGTTTTCTGAAGCAACGCAATATCACTGAAAACACGTGTTCCCGTGCTACCAGAATATAAGAATCCTTTGGTCAGGGTTCCGCAGACAAAGGCTTCTCCAGCTTTGCTACATCATACCTCGCATGGAACTGGTCGTCCATCGTATGTGCTTGCAAGAAACACTGCCATGCACATGCAATAGGTTGCAGTTACACACCCTTGCACTACGCAAGCACATACAGAAAGACCCTCCGGGAAAGTCAAATAGGTGATTTGTACTATCTAGGAATAGGAGCCGACAATTTTGGGAGCTGGCTACCACAATTGTCAGCCCTTTCTACCAGCCAGAAAACACTAAGCTGATTATGCTAGTATGGAACATAATCACCATTGGCGGAGTTTAAACTTATTTTACCACTTCTGCTACTCTGTGGGTCTGTAGTATACGGTTGTGTAGTGCAAGCTCTGTCAGCGATTTTGGTTTCAACCAACAACCCGCGTAATGCTTCCATTAGGGGTCTAACACCAAATGATTACCCACAGAAGAAGGGACTCTTATCGGAACGTTTGCAGACGATACAGCTGTTCTTGCCACTGACGTCAACCCGGATCAAGCAACTAGAAAATTACAAAAACATCTCGATACCATAACAAAATGGCTGCAGAAATGGAGAATAAAGGCAAACGAAACGTAATCGTTTCCTGTGTCCTGTGTCTATTAATAATGTTGAAATACCTCAAGCAAATGATGCAAAGTATCTAGGCATTTATTTGGACAGAACACTGATTTGGAGAAATCATATATTTACAAATATTTACAAATCCATAAATTGGCTTTTGAATGGCAAATCCAAATTATCCTTATATAACAAATTAAAAATCTATAAATGTGTCTTAAAGCCCGTATGGACATATGAAATCTAGTTATGGGGGACTGCAGCAAACTCCAACCTTGAAATATTGCAACGCTTTCAATCCAAAGTACTGCGAACAATTTCCTGTGTACCCAGATACTTCTCGAACAAACAATTGCATAGAGAATTGAAGACACCCTTCATTAAGGAAGAAGTCCAAAAATACTCCGCTAGATACATGAATCGTATTCAGCAACATCCGAATCAGCTGGCGTCCAATCTAATGAACGAAACCATTATTTACCAGACTAAGGAGGAGAACCACACAGTACCTGGCTACTTAGGACGAATACAGCAGTAGGGACACTCAAGGAAGTGTTCCCGAATAAAAATAAAATTTTAGTATATAAGTAGTAATAAGTAGGCCAATGTTAATATTACTGAATGTCTAAGGACAGATTGTAATAAATACAGATTTAAAAAAAAAAAACAAATGATTAAGCGGGAACTCTGCCCCGGGACCTCTTGATCCCCATGCTACCGGCCAAGCTCACCGTTTGGAGCTGCGCAGCAAAGCTGCTACCAATATGTTCTGACAACTGCCTAACTATCGTCGTTATAGCCAAAACCCGCTGCTCCTACAAGAAATGCGACCAACCCTCAACCCTCATCAGTATACACGCAAACTTTGCACTGATGGCTGTAGAGGAAATCTCACCAAACCTATGTCAAACCTTCCTGGCCGTCAATCTTGGTTTGTCCATCGTTTGCGACAGCTCATTACAATTTCGTCCAGAACCTTTTTCGCTTATTGATGTCGTAAGCGACGTCATTTTTGCTTTTCGTCTCTAATCACAAATAGAAATCGTAAGTTATCTATGCGTTGAGGTTCTTTTAGTGTCCAGTCTTACTCAAATGGTTCCAAACATTTCTGGTACAATGTTTACTCACTTGAATATTCCCATGAAATTAAATAGCATTTGAGTACTTACTTATATGATGGCACGACTTAATAATTTCTTGTTTTATCGACATCTTCGACAATTCGCCTTCCAGAGCGTGCCGCAAAACGGGCCCAAAATTGCACATTATTAGTTGTTACAGTTTCGGGATCATAGGGATCGCCTGGCTTGCGTTTTCAGTTTTATCGAAGAAAACCTGAAAAAATTGTCCCATTTTCTCTTTGCTAGTATTACTAAGTCAAGCAATCACAAACTGTCTGAACAGTTGTTTGAACCACGAAATCTTATATTTCTAACGTCGATCGCATTTATAGACATAAATTGTTATTGGAAAAATAATGAATTCTTTTTACTATGCCTAATGCCAATATAATCAAGAGGTTTAAGACTAAACGTTACACGGTTCGATATGCCACAACGAATAAATACTACAAGAGTAGTTAGAATAAATTAAACGAAATCAAATGAATAATTGTGAAATCGTGATTCTAATGTTTTTATAATTTTCAATTTGTCTATAACAAGGCTTACAAAGTCTCTACAGCTCCAGATAGACCCATTTCAGTGAGCTCATTTAGATAGGAAAATTTTGGAAAATTGATAAATTATTTGCGACTTAAAATAAACAGTCAATTTACAAAGAAACTTAGTAATTAATGGGGTTATTTCAAGAAGTATAGAAATGTGTGACTGACACAAAAATTTATACTCACCCAACATCCTTTGCACTGATCAACAGTGTGAGAGGTGTCAGTAAGGCCATGGACAATCGCTAAAAACAGAAAAAAATACGCTAAAACAACAAAGAAATAAAGAAACAAAATATTACGAGGGCGGCCCAAAAACTAGTCGACCTATTAAGGAATACACAAAAAAGTTGGAAAAAAATTTTCTTTATTTTTCAACATTATCTCATTTTATCTCGACACTCTTTCCCAGCAATATTCATTAGCTTCTTTAACCTGTTTTTAGTAGGAACTGCAAAACTCCTTAAAATAGCAATCAATCGCAAACTACATATACAACCCTTCATTGCGATCAAATCTTTTACCACCGAGTCATTTTTCAGGTTTAAAGATAGAAAATAATCCGCGGGAGCTAAACCAGGTAAATAAGGTGAGTAATGAAGCAATTCGAACTTTAGTTAATTAATTCTGGCCGTCGCACAAGTGGATGTGTGAACTGGAGCATTATGCTAATGAAACAACACTTTCCTTTTCGCCAAATGCGGCCTTTTCCCTATAATTCCTTAATTTCATCACCAAAACGCTGCAATGAATTAGCATATTATTTGCCGTTGATGGTTTTTTCTTTTCTGAAGATAATCAATAAAAACAATCTCATGCGCATTTCAAAAAACAGACACCAGAAACATCTTCCTTGGACACGATTCTGCCACTCCAGTCTATTGATTTGCCTATTCCTTTGTCTTAGATGTGAAGTGGTCGACCCATGTCTCATCCATGACTATAAATCGATGCAAAAATTCGACTTTATTGAGGTGAAACATTGTCAAGTATTACTGAAACATCTTCACTAACCTGTTTTTGATGTATTGAAAGCAAGCGCGATACCCATCTTGCGCCCAGCTTTCTCATCTGCAAATCTTCGATAATTATATACGACTTTTTGAAATGCCTATCATTTCAGCTAGCTCACGCACCTTCAGCCGACGATCATCCAACACCATTTTGTGGATTTTCTTAACCATGCCTAGCGTGGACACTTCAATTGATCGACCAGTACGACGGTGTCCGTCTTTGCAACTCATACGGCCTCGTTTAATCTCTACTTTTACAGCCATAAACTAGGAAACATACTCCTTCAGAATAGAATCTAGCTCGGCTTTAATGTTGATAGGACTGAGACCTTTCAAATGGAAATACTGAACTTCATAACAGTGTCCAATCTTTTGCATGTTTACAAATTCACCGATATCGTTTACTTTTGATGGCTCAAACAAAACGTGACGCCCTAAAGCCAAGTATAAAACATATGTTTTATATCTATACGTCTGGCCGGCTAGTTTTGGGGTTTCACTCATAACTTACTGATATTAGTTAGTATAAATTCCGGCTAGACATTCTAGGGAAGCTTTTGATTTTTGCCAAACCAGCTTATTAGTATATGGAATACTCCAAAATGGCAATGCAAGCCATTTTCATTCACGGAACTTTCTTTGCCAAAAGCTTAATGTGTGCAACTGAGCGAAAGATGTGAATCTTGGAATGTACATTTAAATTTGTATAGCATGTAACCTTACCATAACAAAAGCTTCAAAAATACCAAATCTGACTGAATTTAGGGCAACCCAGTGAAAGATATAAACCAATGAATATAAGTGTGATCAAAAAATGACCGTTATTTTCAATTTTTTTCAAAAAGTATTTATTTATTCATCAATAACTATCTTGTCCCCTTCAAAGTAATCCCCCTCAGATATAATACACTTATGCCAGCGATTTTTCCAATCCTCGAAACACTTCTAAAACGAGCTTTTTGGTATCGCCAACAGCTCCTGTTTCGATTTTTTTTTTATCTCCTCAATCGTAACAAAATGCGTTCCTTTCATCGGTGTTTTCAGTTTTGGGAAAAGGACAAAGTCAGCGGGGACCAAGTCCGGTGAATACGGTGATTGAGGCATGATTGCGGTTTTGTTTTTGGCCAAAAACTCACGCACAAGCATCAATGTGTGAGCTGGTGCGTTATCATGGTGCAAAATCCACAATACTGTGCATTTCTGACGAATTGCTTCGCGCAAACGGCGCATAACTTTAAGGTAGTATTCCTTATTGACCGTACGACATTGTGGCAAGAATTCATGATGCACCACGCCATTGCAATGGAAGAAAACAGTAAGCAAACCTTCACATTTGACCGAACTTGACATGCTTTTTTCGGTCTAGGCTCTTCTGGACGCTTCCATTGGTATGAATGGCCTTTGGTTTCAATGTCATAGATATACACCCATGATTCGTCACCTGTTATGACCTTTTTAAAGAAATCTGGATCGTCGTTGACGACGTTCAACAGCTCCTGAGCGATGTCAATGCGACGTTGTTTTTCCTCAAAATTTAGCAATTTTGAAACAATCTTCGCTGCCGCACGTTTCATGCCTAAAACATCCGTAAAAATTGCTTGGCATGAGCCGAACGATATGCCAACATCATCAGCAACCTCTCTAATACTGATTCGTCTTATCCAAAATCATTTTCTTCACTGCTTCAGTGTTTTCATCGGTTGTTGATGTGCTGGGGCGACCAGGGCGAGCATCGTCATTGACATCTTCTCGGCCTTCCTTAAACCGGTTATACCAGAATTAAACTTGTGTTCTGCTCATAGTAGACTCGCCAAACGCCACAGTCAACAGATTTAATTTCATTTTTTACACAAAACTTAATACAGTTTCTTTGATGCATTTTTTCGAATAGTAAAAAATCGAAGAGACCACCAAAACATGACTAATCTTTTTATCTGTCAAAAACAAACTGACAATCCAAAATGGCTGATATTGTCAACATATATAACAGACATGTGTACCAAAATAACAGAAAAAAAATGCGAAAATCGAACATACGTAACTCACAAAATTTGATGGGCAGTAGTTAACTAATCAATTTTTCCAGATTTTGTCAAGTAAAGGGTTGTCCATTCAGTGGTTTCAAAACCGCTGGTCTTGCAAGGCTGTCAGCTGTTAAATACCTGTCATCTGAAGTGTTATTCACTTAGTGAAAGGTTTGCCATTAATCCGAATTTGTCGATTCCACGGCGTACTGAGCAATGGGACCTGTATTACGGCTCATTATAGCATATTTTGCCTTTGGATTTGCACCTCCATCCATCCAAAACATGCAACAATGAAAGCTGGCTGACCATTTACAGTGTCGTAGATATGCTATACGCTTTCAAAGTTACATTTTTAAACAAAATTTTCTTCAGCGATGAAGCACATTTCTCGCTATGTCTTTACGTCAACAAGCAAAATTGTCGCATATGGGGCTCGGACAACCCAGAAGTGATTGTAAAAAAGCCGTTGCATTCGGAAACAGTGACTGTTTGATGCGCATTATGGTTTGAAGGTGTTATAGGACCTTTTTTGACCTGCAATTGTAGATGTGAGCTGGAGTCACACCACACGATCGATTCTGGCTTTATTGCATGAGAAGTTTCCAGAAAGCGTGATTTCAACTTTTTGGCGACGTCACTTAGACACCAAGGTAGTGCGATTTGATTTTGTTGGAGTTCTTTTGTGGGGCTATGCCAAAGAACGTGTTTATGCGGATAATTCCCAAACGTTGAAAGATTTGAAAACCAACATTCGTCAAGTTATCGAAGAGTTACCGTCCGAAATGTGCGAAAAACTGGTCGAAAACTGCTGCTGTAACCACCCCACAGGCGGTCATTTAAATGACATTGTATTTCGTACGTAAAGGCAAGGTTCAAGCATTATAATGAAATAAAAGTGCCATTGAAATCATAGCATTATGTGTGTTTTATTTAATTTTATTTTTGAAGCCGGAAAATGGATAACCCTACATATTTGAGGTGGTTGGTTGGTTTTCAGTAGCTGTTTACGAGAGTTTTGTCATATTTTTGCCTTTATGACTAATTTGTTTATTTTCCGGGTTTCCCGAATATGATATTTTTCGAATAACTCAAACACCGCTTTTCCAATAAAGTCAGTTAACTAAACATTTAATTCCAGATAAAATACTACTTCACTTTAACCTCTAAGCGGAATATAGATGTAGAATAAATATATTATATTTCAAAAGCACAACAACATCATCAACACCAACATCTCCATCAGTTGACAGACAACACGTAACTATAAGGGAGATACTTCTCTTATCTGAACAGGAATTAACTTATTAGTTGAATTTCATTTTTAAATGCGTTCGAACGTAATGATTCATGGGAAAATGCTGCTGACTTAGTTAATGTAAAACGCTTTCGTCACACATAGCGATTTAATGGTTTCCACCGTCATCAACAGCCGTAACAAAAACTAGGAAGTTCCCAATGGCAAAGACGACGTAAAAATAAAAAATCGAAAAACCCAAAAATCGGCAAAAGACATGTAAAGATCACGATGAGCAATTCACTGAACAAACAATTTTCACTTAAAGCTATATTGAGCGCAATCATAAAAAATTATAAAATAAAGTTCAGTACACCATCCGACGACTATCTGCAGCTTTCAAACATTGTAGTAAATTAAGTAATACCGCAACAAGGTAACAACAGCAGATGTACACAAAAGTAATCTGCAAATAACGTATCACGAACTCCTCTAACAATACTAACAATGTTGGTTAAAACAATCTGTCGAAACATTAAATTAAACAGGGCATATAGTCTAACATACACAGTGTCTGTCAGTCAATAACACCCAAGTGTCAAGTACTCTTTTGTCCATCTCTGTAAGTTGACTAATATGTGTGTGCACTTATAGTACTTTTCGCAAATCTGTAGCATTGCGTTACATTCGCACATGCGCTTTATCTGCATAGACTAAAAGCTTAAATATGATTTATTACGGCTATTGGCGTGACTTGTTTTTAATTGCTTTAACTATTTCGTCCCCTTTCCCACAATCTTTTTCATGTTTTATAGTTTAATATGAATGAAATTACACCGAAAAAATTACATAGTTGGTATGAACTACAATTTCAACTATCTTATAGATGTTATAGCTGTAACTAAAGTTTGGTAGTATACTGACTTTCCGCGATGAAATTCCGCATAAAAGAAATAATCGTGAAATCTAAAGCTAAACTTTTCCACCAGACAATGTAATGTTTTTTCGGAAGGAATTTTTTCTAAATAGTAACGCTTATCTTTTTTGTCGATTCTCAACACTGAAACCGGAACAACGTACATGTTTACATCACAATATGTTCCATATTGCATTTGTAAACTTGTGAATTGAAATAGTAATAAATAAGATGCAACTTTAAAATTTTGCAAACATATTATCAAATATATAATATTATGACGTAAAAAAAAGATGATCCGATTTTAGTGTTGAAAAGCAACGTAAAAAAGATGCATTTTTTTCAAGGAAATATAATGTCTCGTGGGATCTATAGGTATATGTAAATAATATTTATGGTCCTGATACTGTAATAGTCAATCATACGTAATTTTAGTTTCGTTTATTTCATTCCAATAGTTTCGATGTCAATTGGCCAATTGTCGAAATGTCGATAGAGTAGAGGTAATCGTCAAACCCGGCGTTCTTTTCAACACTGCTTCTCTTGTATAAAAGTTAAACAATGCAGAGAAAACCCGTTTAGAATAAGGCAGGGTACAAAAATAAACACGATGTGTGCGTGCCAAACGAGTTATCGCAAAACTATCTCATGGACCGAATTCTCATCTTCCATCTGAAGAGCAGAAAATCAGCCCATTTTTGAAAGTGTTCGCAAGGACATCAGGCAAAAACGGTCGCAGTCAAATCGCAACGAAGCGGATGCGAGCAATGTCCAAAGCCAGGCATTCTGATTAGGACGATTTTTCTGTGTGTTTGGTGGAATTGGCAGTGAATCAGCTACTATGGGCTGCTCTCCTACGATCAAACTTTAAATTCAGAACTATGATGGACCATCTGAGGGAAGCAGTCGCCCAGAAACAGTCAGCTGTGATCGGTATGAGATGAACTGTATTCCATCAGGCCTCGCACATTTGGAACAAAAGGCATCCAGTCTATAATCCGAAGCTTGCACCAAATGATTACCAACTGTTTCTGTCTACTTCGAATTAATTTGATGGTGAAAAATTTACCTCAAGAGAAGTTTGTGAAAATCGGCTGTCCCAGTTATTTGCCAATAGGGAGAGGAGTAATAGAATTACTGTCGGAAAAGCAACAAGTTGTCAAGAACTAAATTTATTCCTTTTAACTACGCCAAGTAAAGCCTTCAACGCCATGTAAAAATAAATAATTTATTTTCAATACACCTTCTATTTGGTGCGATAAGGGGTGGCGTCCAGTGATGTTTATTTTTCATTCCCAGAAATATGCACTCTATTTTCGTTCTCAAGTTTGTAATGTGTGTCAAATTTGATCGAATTCATTATAACTGCTTTAAACTGTGGGAGGTATCAGAATAGGTTGGTCAACTAGTCCTGTTTAAAATCCCCGCATGCAGTCTGGTAAAATGTTAAACAGTGCCAAGCTTTAAAAAGTTTCCTAAATATTTACGGCAATTATCATGTCTACTACCCAGACAGATGGGCATCGCTCAATCGACTTAAAATGTCATGAAACACATTTGGTCGCCAACTACTTGGTACATTCTTTCTCATCGTTACATATTTGCCATATAAAAGGATACATATATTATTTCCTTAACCATTTCCTCGACTGAAAATATAAAAAACTCACTCTAATGGTCATTCTCTACAGTTGAAATTAGTACACAAAACCGTTTTACAATTTCTTCGAAATTAATGCCTAAATGTTTTGGTTCTGAAAACTATTGTTTGTAGTGTTCGTTTCTGCAATGCTTCTTCCATTCCAAAATTTATATGGCAGAGTTAAAAGGAATAAATTTAGTTCAGATATGCAGAGTTAATATGACAAGTTGTTGCCATTCTGGCAGTAATTCTATTACTTCTCTCCCTATTGGAAAATAAGTGGGACTGTCGATTTCAACAAGCTTCTCTTGAGGTAACTTTTCTCAGGATTTGATTTACCACATATCAAGAAAAGCAATATTTTGAGTTATTCTCAGCAACCGACCGTGACGCGATAGGTAATACACGCGACTGTCATTCACATGATCGCAGGTTCAATCCCCGATACAGTCATCCTTCATTACTTAAGCGGCGGCCACATTGATGTCTTTCACGAACATTCTGGTGGTCAAGTCAACAGACAAGTCCAGTAAATGTTTCTCAAACTGTGACGTTCGGAGTCGTTGTTAGACTGCAGTTTCCTTTGAGTCAATCTAAAAATAGAATGACTGTAAGCTTGCTAAACGTGAGAACCTCTCACATGTCTCATACATGTGATGCAAGGGAATTTGTTTGAATTTTTAATCTCAATCCAATATGTTTACCCTGCACAACGACGCTAATGTCAATATCTAGTATTAGATATTAAACATATCAATAGGTGGCTTCACAAAGTTGCTATTTGACTTTATTTTGTGAGAAAACCCATCATAACTATTTTTCCATATCCTAGAATTACCATTGCTTTTAACCCTGATGTCATAAAACGCTTACATGGCTTTAGAGACACCCCATTCTCTATGTTAAACCAATAGTTTTGAAAAATATGAGTAATTTGTTTCTGATTTTCTTGACAAATAATTTAACTGGTGTTTACGAAATGAATATTTTCCTGTGGCTTTCAAAGGTGCGAAGATTATCCCAGTTTTCAAGTCAGGAAAAAAAATTCCCACATTTACCTACAAGCTTAAGTATGCTGAACATCATCAATAAGATCTTCGAAAAGATCATATTGGCCAAAATAAACAATTTTGTATATCGGAACAATGTAATTCGGTTTCAGAGGAGGTCAGTCGACAATTCACGAATTAAAAAGAGTACTGAAATTAACACCGGAGAACAAGGAGATAGAAAAAGTACCGGGGTAATTTTGCTAGACATTGAAAAAGCGTTTGACTCCATTTGGCACAATGGAATCATCTTCACGCTAAATGAATTCAAATTCTTGATGTGCCTGCAATAAATTGTCAAGAGTTTTTTACATAACAGAGTGCTTTCTGTATACGAGATGTGTTCAAAAAAAGGTGAATTTTCAAATTTTGAGGGCTACGTACATTTAACTTTCGATTATTGTTATTTTGATTTTTTTTTTCTTTTTTTTTTTTTGTGGATACACTCGTACCAACGATATGTTTACGGTTTTATCTACATATTAAGTCTAGTTTGTTTGTGAGAGGCATAAATAAGACAAGCGTTCTGCATGTTCGCCGATTTTCGATATCGAAAAAAATAGATCAATCAAATGGATCACAAACCCTGTATTCGATTTTCACCTCCGATTTCAAAGCTAACAAGCACCAATTAGTACCATTTTATGCCGACGACTCTGCTATTATAACTAGCGGAAAATTGCCCAATGCAGTAATTAAAAGAATGGAACAAACATTGCTGTCAGCTCAAAATTACTGGAAAATTAAAATTAACCTTAATAATTCACAAGCAATAATATTTCTTTTTAACAAATCACCCGAGAAAATCCTAACACAGCCGCTTGCAGTTCTTAATACCACCATAAGCCTGCAAGATTCAGTGAAGTACTTAGGCATATACAGGGTGTGCGTCGGGAAGGTATACTACTTTGTTTTGCCGTCATTTTGGTAAACATTAGTCTTGACAGTTCATTATTAGCAGTTGTGAAGTAGAGATGTGGCAAATTTAATATGGAAAAATATTCGATAAACCAACGTGTTTTAATCGTTAAAACATTTTATCAAAATCAATCATCGATTACTGTGACGATGACAAAGTTACGTGAAATTTTTGGGAGAAACAACGTGCCAACAAGACACACTATTTATCGTGTAGTGAATAATCTCGAACAACGAGGATCTGTAGCTGATAGGGCTAAGCATGGACCACATCGTACTGCTAGATCGCTGCTGCTCAAGAAAGTGTTCAAAACAATCCATCAACCTCAATTCGACGCCGTGCTCAGGAGCTTGGTCTTCAAAAAACAACTTTGGCCACAATTTGTTTTGCATTTGATTTGCATTTGTTTCCATTTAAGATTCAGTTGGCACAAGAGCTTCTTCACAAGACCATTTACGCCGCCATACATATGCCAACAGGGTATTACAGCTCGCCCATGACTACCCCGATTTTCATGAAAAAATCATAATGAGTGACGAGGCACATTTTCCTTTGAATGGATAAGCGAATAAACAGAATAGTTGGTTCTGTGCAATGGAAAACCTTTCTTCTTTGAAACTGAAAACGGCGTAACGATAACTGTCGATGGAGAGCGGTAACGTGATATGATTGAAAACTTTTTAACAACACAACTACATGCTTTGGTCTTGATTAACATGTGGTATTAAAAAGACGGTGCCACATCGTATGGATTACAATCGCCAGGAATACAATGGAATTACTGCGAGACCTTTTTCCACAACAAGTTATTTCAAGAAATGCTGATGTGGATTGGCCTCCGCGGTCGTCTTATTTGACTGGTTCGGCCTTATTTTTGTGGAGATATCTGAAAAGCAAGGTTTACGCAAACAAACCAGAAACGCTTGAGCAACTCAAACAAAATATTCGTGTCGAAATTAATGAAATACCGCATGAAATGTGTGATAATTTAATGGAAAATGTGCTCAAAAAGTCTCGCATTTGTGAGGCTAACAGAGGCGGACATTTATCTGATATTGTATTCCATACATAATTGCCGAAAGTAAATAAAACATTCATCAATGTAAGATTCATTCTCGTTTGTTTAATCAAAAATAATAAACAAACAAAGTAGCATACCTTCCCGACGGACACCCTGTATACATATTGGTTAGTACATGCAACTATTGTTCGCGTGATCGTAGGTTCAACCCCGCATACAACTACCTAGCAATACTTGATAAAAAATTTTACTTTATTAAACATATTAATTACATATGTGCAAAGGCGATTGGCTGCGGGAGAGCATTATTTCCACTGTTAAATAAAAAATGTAAATTAAACTGTAAAAATACAACACTTATTTATATGTACAATATGTGCGTAAGGCCGATAATGACGTATGGATGTAGAATTTGGTATCCAAGTAGTGCAAATAAAAACCTCAAAAAACTACAAATTATGCAAAATAAAAACATGACGATAATACATAATGTGATAATAATACATGAACATAATATATTATGTACTAATAATTTACATGAAAACTACAATCACAAAATGCTAATTATCGTATTCCAAAAATTAACACAAGGATTTGAAGAATATTGCAGATCTTCACACTTTGCAGAAATAAGAAATTTATACAATTAATTATATATTTTAACTTCCTCTTGGAAGTTGTATAAATATATTCTATCAAAATTTCTCTAAATATTAAAGTGCTTTTTGCTTTAATATGTCGTAAAATGTCTAAATGTGGCTTCCTCTATAATTTAGTTGAAATTTGCTGCAACACATTACACAAAATCTTAAATTTTTGTATATAAATATGTTTACCTGCTGTGATTACAGTAAATAAATAAAAAACAAAAACCAAAAAATGTAGTGCCCTTTTTTATCGGAATGTATTCGGATATTTGTATGAAATAAGTTATTCTTGGAAATGTCTTCCATGATATCTCCAAAGCCAAGGGTATTCCAAGTTCTTCACATCTAATTTGTTTAAAATTAAGTCGACAATTATATTCTTCGCTGTGCATATTTATAAAGTTCTAATACTATGATCTTTTTAATCAAATTATTTAAAACATGAATGCAGAAAAATTTTTGAAGCCGAGTTAAGAATCTGAAATAAAAGTTCATACTATTTGGTTCGGAAGGGCGCTAATTTCGCTTTATTTCGTTCATCTGTGTAATCGAATAAAATGAAAATCGAAAGGGCTTTCGAGCATAAAAGTGCCTAGTTAGGATATTTGACGATCTTACGTAATCCTAGAAAATATGACAGGTTTCAGGTATTATAACGTTTTCCATAATTTTACGCCAACTGTGAGAAGAATCTGAAGAGTAAATGGTGTGTATTTCTCCATATTATTTGGTCATGAAGGGCGCTAATTTTGATTTACTTCGTTCATCAGTGTAACTGAATCAAAAGGGCTTTCGGGCATAAAAGTGCCTAGTTAGAATCCACGACGAACTTATGCAACCCCAGAAAAAATGGCAGGTTTTAAATGTTACAGCGTTTTAAACAAATTTTTCGCCCTCTACTGTGTAAACAGTTGTGAAACCAAACTAACTAACTGAATATCCTATAGATTTTACAAAATACCTCCTCACAAAAGATCTCCGATCATTCATTATCATATTGTGGAATTTTATTCTGTTATTTGAAGTAATCCAATTCCGATGACATGGGTGTTGCTCGTTACAAAATGTTGTCGCCCTGCAATTAATACCATCAATCGAATATTTTATTCTTAATCACGACTATGCAAAGTAGCCATGAACTTGTCGGAATTTCATTATTGATTTTCTATATGAAGAAAAAAAATTAAGCTGGACAACTGCATCAAATTTTTTATGCAAAAATATGGATTTTATTTGCGTTTCAAAGATTTTATAAGCAAAAACCCTCATAATTTTGTGGCAGCTGTATTTTAAAACTAGAACTGTTATCTAAAATCGAATCCCTCTGTAATTTACACTAAATTTATTACATATGATGGAAATCTTTCCAGGTTATAAAAAAATATTTTCCGTACAAAATATTATTTTATGTTGAGCTTAAATACTTCAGCTCATTAATGTATTCTATAAGAACAAAATTGCATTATGGGAAACTGAAAATAACCATCATTACGTTCACACAGTTGCATTGAATTCAAAGCTTACGTTTACAAGTAATACATCTGCATTCGTAAATCAATCAGCATCCATTCCAAATGCAATTGCCAATAATCAATCTGAAATTTATGTGCACAAACGTTAATTTATAATATGCACCATTGTAACAGCCACAAAGTCAATCACACTGCGGTGACTACAGCTCGTGCTGTGGCGACAAGTGGCAGCCAGACAGCGCGACTCTGGTCCAGAGCTACTGGCTGACTACGCGCAGTGAAAAGTTACGAATAGCATCGACAAAGAATGTTTACTTAAATCGGCGATAAGCAATTGAAAAGCGTGCTAAGTGCGATAATTTATGGTTGTCAGTCGTTGTTGAAATCGTGCAATTAAATACACTGGAATGGCGGTTCGTCGCTCGATAAATATTTATTATCACCTGTGTATAATTAACGCCGTAATGAAGGTACCAATTTAATCTACTTTAAATTAATCATATCGATTATCTTAATCAATTTTAAACGATTTGGGCAATTAATCTCCCAGTTGTTCAAATAATGGAAAATTAAACTTTATGAACTGTTTAAATATAACTATTAAGGTGCTGCATAACTTACGGGTAATTCGAACAAATTTTGCATTTTTGTGAAAGTGGGAAATTTCCGTATTATTTGCCACCGGCAAATGAGCATTTTTTTTTTTAATCTTCTAAATATTACAAAGTCAAATATGTGATTGAAAAAATTCGGATGGAGTTGAAATTTATTTCTCTCCGACCCACTGTAGTTATATATTTTTAGACAAATTTTTAGATTTAGGATGGACAAAGTTGGGTAATTCGGCCGCTGAAATTTTTTAGCAAGCTGACAAGGCAGCCAAATATTTTTTAAACGATTTTATATAAAAATTGTAGTAAAAAGAAATCCATTATTTTTGCATGACGTTGAAGCTTTATTTAGCATAGTTAGAATGATCCAATTTAGGTCAAATATGTACTGTTTCCCTTTTTAATCCAACATCCAACGGCCACTCACTTGGTCGCTTCTACCAGCTAGAAGTAGAAGTCAACTACAGAGAAATATCAGCTGATAAACATCAGAATGATATAAAAGGTTGTCCGTTTAATGGCTTCAAAACCGCCAGTCAGGCAAGGCTGCCATCTGTTAAATACCTGTCATCTGAAGTGTTATGTATTTAGTGAAAGTTTTGCCTTTTACGAATGGGGATTGTTTAACAACCGCAGAAGGCGTACAAATAGTTAGAACTTACTATAAATGTGGTGATTCAAACGTGGGAACTTTTCGTGCATTACGGTGTGATTATGGTCGTCACAGGTCGACCTATTGTGCAAGGAATCGACAATATTATAAACAAATTTGAAGAGACTGAACAAGAACAAATTTGAAGCTCTACAGATGTGGTCAGGCCTATACATCATCGCAATGTACGCACTGTTGAAAATATCGCTTCTAGAGAAAGTGTGGCGGACAATCCGAAGAACAGCTACCGTTAATTCAGAGCGCTATGGCCATATGATAACCGATTTCATTGGCCTTCAATCGAAGATTATGAACTGGACGGTACGTGGTTTCAACAAGATGGTGTCACGAGCCACACAAAACGACCGAAAGTGAAATTTCACATTTTGGCGACGTCATTTGGCCATCAAGATCATGCGATTTGAAGCTTTAAACTTTTCTTTTGTGTACGTCAGAGACAGTGTCTACACAGATAATCCCCAAACGTTGAAGCAATTGAAAATCGACATTCGCCAAGTTATTGATGAGATACTGCCCGAAATGTAGGGAGTGGTCGAAAACTACTTCAGAAGTATTCACTTCTGCAACCAATCCAGAGGTGATCACTGAAATTACATTGTATTTCGTACATAAAGGTCTAAGCATTATATTGAAGTAAAAGTTTCATCGAAATTATAGCATTATGCGTGTTTTATTTAACTTTACTTTTAAAACCGAAAAATGGATAGCCCGGTATTAGCACTAAAATAAACAAATATACAAAAAATTAAAAAGCCCAAAGATGTAGTTCAACTCAAATGCCTGATTATACAAAGCTTTATCGTTTCGGCATTATAATTATAACTCACCAAATTACGAAACTGTTTGTTGAACTAAAATTTTTTATACATTGTTCCATAAAAAACCAAGTAAAGAGGTTAAAAATGTCTTGTATATCTCCATAGAACAATGAAATTTATCTCCGACAATTTCTATTGCCGATCAACTAAATATTGCCATTTACGAATTTACACACAAAAGCTACACTAAGTGTAGTCCTTGTACTCTCAAGCATTGGAAGTCTGTAGCACGATTAGTGCCCCACCCTATATAGACTGTCCTAATTTTATGTCCCTTTAAATGCTGTTGTAACGGATACGTCTTCGGCGCAGCTCTAAGGAAAAAACTCCTTCAACACCTTTAAATAGCGGTTCTCATTGATGCTCGTTTTGTGCTTGTAACGCGATTCGTGCGCAACCCTGTATAGACTGCGCTAACTTTACTTGTGCCCATAAATGAGTTAACTTTTATGGAATCAGATACTAAACTATGAAAATCTCGATATTTTTTTATTTCATTTAAATCGTTCCCTTCTACACAAATCGCAATTTAAAAATTACGAATCTTTTGCAGGGATTTGGAAGTAACAAAATTTTTATCTTGTATAATTCGACAGGATTTTTCCCCTTCTTCCATTCATATAAAGCTCTCAGGACTCATTGTTGTTGTGAAATTGTTGCCATTTACAGTGAAATCGATTATACTGATTCAGCGGTTTATTCATAAATTCTCATCATATCGCATATCATTCATAGATTTTGCCAGTCGTTCCACTTAAGGGAGAAATTAAATTGGAAAAAACCACATAGTTTAGCTCTATTGTACACATTGATATTGTTATATTTTAATATGGTGAAAACTAATTAACTTTGGAAAGAGATTAAAAGCCAAAATCACATTAGCATGTATCTGGTTCAATTTTGTTTATTTATTACTAGTTTTGCCCTGGTGTCATGCATTGGGCGCCCACAGAGTACCGTACAACGAACCCACACAAGCATACGAATGTTTGAAATGACAAAGTGCAGAAGGCCGTTTTGGACTTTCACTGACGTTGGAACTTCCAAGTCCGTCATTTGGTTGTTAACATTGTTTCTCTTTTATTCCAAATGACCGCAGGCTTTATGCCAAAATGCCTTTTATTGTATTGGACAAATTAACACATTATATTTCGTATTTTTTTACGCGTTTTTAAACTCACTAAGGAATTAATTGATTTTTGTTTTATGGATCAGTATCAATAAATCGTATGCGAGGAAGGTATAAAAACGTTCATTTATTTGCGAGTATCACATACAATATATAGTATTATGCCATTTTATGTGTTATGGTTAACATTTGCTCACAAACTTGACAAAAGAAGTTGCCCTCCAATTAACAGTTTTACTTAATATGGATTTTCCTCCATTTGTTTTGAATTTCAGGTGCTTAGGCGCAAAACAAACACAAATGCGGATACAACGTCACAACGTGTGAACAATGAAGAGTATTATTTGTCATTTCTCTAGTTATAATGGATTTACATTAATTTATGTGGTAAGTATGTGGATTTCATTGGATATTTTCTTATACATTTTAGGCGAGGCGAATGAAATTGGATCGTTTGAAGACTTCATTGTGCAACAGAAAGAAAACTCACCAAATAATTCTATCAGGAAATGAGAGTAAATTGTTAGTTTATAAAAATCCATCAAATTTTTCACAATATCCTTTCTATTTAAAATTTCTACCATAGGATGGGGTATACGAATACTGTGATTCCTTTCTTGACAGTTAGAAATAATCATAAGAGACCCCATGAAGTACTTATTATATGTATACGTATATTCTTGACATTCACAAAAATCCGTTGTACTTGAAATATAATATATTAATATTTTATAATATATAACATATAATATATTAATATTATATTTCATACTCATATTATGAGCGTGTCTGCTGAAAGCACGATGGAGTCTAAACCGCTTGAGGCGCGAGTCTCATAATCGCAGACTGTACGGAAATTTCAGTCATGTGAACTGACTTACACATTCCTTCATACCTTCACACAGAATGTTTTTGCATTGGTGTAAAGTATGGGGCTTGTGAGAAAGGGGACATACGTAAAACAGTTTTCACAAAATAAATCATTTAAGGACAATAAAAGGAGTAAAATTGAGACTTTCTCAAATGTTATGCCTAGAATAGGAAAGAATGGAAGGTAAGACCTTCATACCTTCACACAGAATGTTTTTGCATTGGTGTAAAGTATGGAGCTTGTGAGAAAGGCGAGATAGATCGAAAAGTTTCCACAAAACAAAACATTAAGCACAATAAAAGGAGCAAAATGATAATTCATTGTTCTTGAAATTGGCCAAATTACCAATCGCTTTGATTGTGATAAAATAATGTTATATCTCTATTTTCTCTCATTTCAGATATTAGTTTGTACTAACTTAATTATTTGTTATGCACATACTCCACCACCGTGTGGCTTATATGGTGCACCACCATGTCAATTTCTGCCAGCCCCGCCTGGACAGACGCCTTCCTGCGCCCGACCTGGTAGGACATACTGCGAACACATCGACAACTATCCAACGTAAGTTCAATTATGAGTTATCAATAGAAAAATGTAACTGCAACTGTGGTAACTGAAAAAAATTACAAGAGCAAAGGAAATAAGTACAAATGTGTAGGGGAAGACATCTAATGTGTTTATTTTAAAGTTAATCTGGCTATACAAAGGAATAAACTGATTGCATTGTATATAAGAAGCCATCTGTCTCCACTGTTCTACAAATACGGGGATGGCGTTTTTAGGCGCTTGCAAAATGGAACGACCGATGCTTCAACGAAACAATTTATATTAAATGGGTATGGCGCTATAAATCCATTATAAGGGAATGAATGCTTGCCCAAAGGTAAAAAGCTGGTTGAGATATCCTTCAGAGCCCTTCTTGTCTAGCCCTAAATGAATAACAGTCTGAGGGCGCTAATTGGAATTTCTAACTAGAATTTGGGTTTGAATGTTTTTGTGCAAGCCTGGAAAGTACATAAGAATAAATTAAAATCGGCTATATTTATTTTTTTTCAAAATTGCTGTTATTGAACGGTTTGAAACCTCAAATCAGTAAAGAGGTTTCAGTCAGGTGAACTGACTTATATACCTTCTACCGAGGTTCTTTTGCGTTATTGCAAAAATGTCCAAAAATGTACATGAAGGTGATCTTAGATAACACGATACAGAAGAGGGAACACTATAACTTTCCGAAGTATTCCACTACGAAATTATAGAAGGAACATTGATTTTTGCCAAATTGACTAATTTGTATATGTGGTACCCTAAGCGGGGCGTGGATATGCAGTCCATTATTATTCGCAAATCTAATTTTACTAACCACCTGATTTAAGCTATTTTTTACCGAAATTATTGTAATTAAAGGCAAATGTAAATATGTGGCTAAATTAAGTAATTTATATCAGAGTACTACAAAGGACGTGATTATATGATAAAATTTTAGCAAACATCATAATGCAATGCAACTAACAGCAATTTAAGTCGCTACAGTGTACAAAGTACGGATTACTGTAGAAAATGTAAATTTCGACAAATCGGTAAACTTGTATGGGAAGTACTAGTGTACTCAGAATTAACTATACAAAGATACGACCAAAGCACAAAGCCAAACTTGATTGCGTTTAATACAACCTTGATAGGTATGAAACTAAGAATTTACTGGGTGTCCGTCGAGGAAGGTATACAACTTTGTTTGTTTATAATGTTTGACTAAATGAAAGAGAATCTTATCAATATAAGACAAATATTTTATTTATCTCAGCAATTATGTATGGAATACAATATCAGATAAATGTCCACGTCTGTTAGCCTCACAAATGCGAGCCCTATGGAGCACATTTTTCATTACATTCCCACACATTTCACGCGGTATTTCATTAATTTCATTACGAATATTTTGCTTGAGTTGCTCAAGCCCTTTGCATAAACCTTGCTTTTCAGATATCCCCACAAAAAGAAGTCCAGAGCAGTCAAATCAGGCGACCATGTAGGCCAATCAACATCCACATTTCTTGAAGTAAATTGTTGTGGAAAGAGGTCTCGCAGTAATTCCATTGTAATTCTGGCTGCATGCGATGTGGCACCGTCTTCTTAATACCCCATGTTAATCAAGCCCAACGCATGCAGTTGTGGCGTTAAAAAGTTTTCAATCATATCACGATATCGCTCTCCATCGACAGTTATTGTTACGCCGTTTTCAGTTTCAAAGAAGTAAAGTCCAATGAATCCTCCTGACCAATTTGCACACCAGACTGTCCCTTTTAACGGATGCAAAGGAGACTGATGAATAATTTGAGGGTTTTCCATAGCCCAGAACCGACTATTCTGTTTATTCACATATCCATTCAGATGAAAATGTGCCTCGTCACTCACCTTGTGAAAGAAGCTCTTGTGTCAGCTGAATCTTAAATGGAAACAAATGCAAATCCTTTTGCAAAATTGTGACCAAAGTTGTTCTTTGAAGACCAAGCTCCTGAGCACGGCGTCGAATTGAGGTTGATGTTTTGTTTTGAACACTTTCATGAGCAGCAGTAACGTTTTCAGCCGATCTTGCAGTACGTTATGGTCCATGCTTGGCTCTATCAGCTACAGACTCTCTTTCTTCGAAATCATTCACTACACGTTAAATAGTGCGTCTTATTGGCACGTTGTTTCTCCCAAAAATTTCATGTAACTTTCTCATCGTCACAGTAATCGATTATTGATTTTGATAAAATGTTTTAACGATTGAAACACGTTGGTTTATCGAATATTTTTCCATAATAAATTTGCCACATCTCTACTTCACGACTGCTAAATATAAACTGTCAAGACTAATGTTTACCAAAATGGTGGCAAAACAAAGTGTATACCTTCCCGACGGACACCCTGTGTATGATAAATCAGTCAGGTGTATAGAACGTACCAGAAAGGACATGATTAATCGGCCGATCCCTTCAAATGTTACTGACCAGTGCAAGACAATACAATGGGCGAAATTCAAGAATACTGCGGCCAAGGAGTTGAAAATTACTGGAAATTACGGTCAATTTGTATTGAGAAATGCTGGAAGGGGTAGATCGATTTATACAATCCCCGCTAACGGTCTACTAAAATATTGGGCTGTCTAAAGTTTTATGAAGTGTCTTATAGTTTTAAGATTGTTATCGTCTGTACATGCCAGCCAGGCAGCTAGCCAATCAGACATACTGACAACGCTTAACCGACTTAAAAATTCATGAAACATATTTGTTCAAAAAACAATTAATATTTTAATCGTCCTTCTGGACATCATTCCCTCGGTTAAAAGTTTGAAAAGTTATAAAACATTTAAGAAAAAACTTGATCATAGCTTAGAATGTATTGATGGATTTTTTCTGCATTTAGAATTTGACGTAAAAATTCACAAGCCCTTTGCAAGCCCTGGAAAAACAATATTGATTTAAACAATGCTTAAATGACGTGTTGCCAATAATGGTGATTTGGGTATTGACACAGATGAATTATTTTTGGATTTGTTATTAGTCTTTGTAAGATTTAATTTAATTTAAAATGTATGCTGTTATAAATTAATTTAACTATTAATTCCTTTAAAGCTTTAGTTCATAGAATTGTAAGCAATTTTGTCATAGACAGACGAAAATTATCAATGACATTTGAACTCCTTCAGAATACAAATGGCGATAATCTTAATTGCAATATCAAAAGGAAGCATAACAATAAAAATCATTCACTTATCCTGACAATAGGGATGATAGTCCGACGTACCCTATGTATAGGGTTATCTATTTTGCGGTTTCAAGAGTAATATTAAATAAAGCACACATAAAGCTATGTTTTCGATAAAACTTTTATTTCATTATAATGCTTGGACCCTGCCATTATGCACGAAACAAACATCAATTAAATGGCCGCCTCTGAAGTGATTGCAGCAGTGGATTCTTTTGAGGTTCCTACAGCGTCATTTTTCAGAAATATGGCGCAATAACACCTTCAGAGCATAATGCGCACCAAACAGTAACCTTTTCCATAATCACTTCTGGATTGTCCGAACGCCCTATGCGACAAATTTGTTTGTTGACGTAACCACCGAATGAGAAATGACCTTCATGGCTGAAGAAAATTTTGGTCGATTGATAGCCAGTATTTGAATCACCAATTTTGTAGTAAGTTTTAACTACTGTTACGCGTTCTTTAGTTATTAAACGACCCATATTTTTAAATATGCTGACACATCATAAAAGTGTGGTAAAAAGAAATTCATCATTTTTGCATATCATTGAGTGTTCTATTTATCATAATTAGAATAAAGCGGTTTACGTCAAATGTGTACCGTTTAGTTTGATTTTCAAAAGCTTCTCTTGAAACGAATTTGTTACCAGCAAAATCATTTGCCATACACAGGAACAGTTGGTCCGGACTTTAAGGTGGATACATAAAAATCTCCTAACCGTAGTTTTTTTAAACCACAATCGATATGTATGGGCTGTCGTTGTTCTAATGGAATACAATTCCTTTCATATTTGACAAAGCCGCTTGCGGACGATTACTTCCTTCATACGTGAGCAGCTCACAGTAGATGATTCACTGTTAATCCCATCAAACACACAGTAGAAGTTTCCTGGTTATCAATTTGCGCCGGCTGCCCGACACCTTCTATCATCAATTATTATCCGCTTAAAATTTTGTTGCGATTCAACAGCGATTTGCTGCTGGGAATTCCGTCCATAAGAACTTCTGCATTATCTTGTGTGGCGCTTAATATTCATCGAGAAACCAAATCAGTGCTTAAAAATCATCAATAAAAGTGACGATGACTATTTCCTACCCGCATTGCAATGAAAACTGCCTTATAGCTTTATTATTGTAGTACGCCACAGGCTACTGGGCTGATAGAAGGTTCAATTTTGGGAGTCTTTAAAAAACAAAAATATACCTCCATTTCTCCATGAGCCATGCGACACCATGAGCTTACCGACATCATCCTGGCCAAGCGCAGCAAAATACATCAATGGTTTTGGCTGGATCATGTGCGGATAAACTCAAGAGCTGCAGCATGAAAAGTATTCGGCAATGAAGTCGCCAAAAGGCGAGTGAAGCTCAGGCTTTAAAAACATTGCCAAAAATTAGTATGACGAATAGGGAAATAAACGCACCTGACCCAAGCTTGTGGCATTGTTTTCTACAAGCGGCGTAAGGTCGATAAAAATGTCTACTCTAGACACTATTTAAAAAAGATTTTGTGGATATTCTTATATCGAAATCACGGATCAACAACAACTTTCCTTACATCATATGAATGAAATATGGGATAGCTTCTCACATTTAATGAGTTTAGTATTCTGCTCTTAGACTCAACATTACCAGACTTGTCGATTATTCAACTACTCAAAGTGTTTCAGATAATGATAGGTGGCTGTATTGGATTTCGAATCCACGATCTTATGTACAGTGTCGTTCACTTGAATAGCATATCATATATCATATTTTACGTATTTACTGTAATCCTATAAAATAAATTTTGCTCCATTTTAACGAATTAAGTACTAAAACATTAGACACAAAAAATTCAGAAATTCAATTTCAGTTTTGGGTTCATTAGAATAGTCCCCCATACAAAAATTAGATTATACACGAAAACATTAATTCTAATTATTGTTTGCTTACATCTAATTTAAAAATAAGTATTTTAAGTAAAATTTAGTAGTGGGTGCTTCCGCTCTGGTTGAGAATACATTCATAGGTCCAGCGAAATACACAAACCAGGCCTGTTTAATTCCATTAATGAGTTCACTTTTGCTTGAATATTGCTTGCCAGACTCGTACTCCCTGCGTACTAGTCATCCGCAGACGTTCTCAATAACGTTTTCTAGGTTTCAATCCATGATTTGACGACTCTTGCTGTGTGGATTGGCACGTTGTCATGCTGGAATTTCTATTCCAAGTCTCCGAAAACATTTTTAACTTCAGAAAGTTAAGGTAAAGTAAAGGAAGTGCTGATTTGAAAATAACTCTTTTTACCGTTGATACACTTGCATTTACGCCAGCTTTTTCCTTAATTTTGGCAGCAGAGTCGTGTGAATTTGAGGCGTATCTCAGAATAGCTTTCTTGTCTGCGGCTGTAATAGCACTTGCTGTTCGACCTTTCATATTATTTCCATAACCTTCGGTGTCACGTAAATATGTCGATATGTCGCTATTCAAGTGGGCGTCAGTGTATCATAACCTCGTTTTCTCCTACTAAAATCATGCAAGTCATTCAAATATATTAACTTTTCCCAAGATTGTTACGTTTTGTAGACATAATATTTTTGTTTTCTGTAAGAAAACAAAATACAAAATATTTAAACTTTGATGTCTTAAAATAGAAATCAATATTTCTTAGTAGAAAATTTAATATTATTCACAATCGCTTCAAACTGCCCCTATTAAATTTGAATATACATATTATTAGCAACAAACTGGAGTTCTTATAACATATATAAAGGTATCAATGTTGAACTATCGTAGGTACACTGACACTTTTTTAATTATTGGTACTCCAGGATTTAGAAAATTTCATGAAGGTTTCTGAATTAATTCTCTTTATGCTTAAATAAGACAAAAAAAAGCACTGCCCTGAAAATATTACGGCATACCTTTTATCGAAAAATGCAAAAAAAAATCGATTTGATCGAAAGATAAATCCCAAACCAGATCGAATTTAGACTAAGCCAATACATCACTCAGAAATCATCCGACTGAGAGCGCTTCTCCAATTTAACATCATAAAGGCACGCAACAATTCGACAATTCGAGCTCAATCCAACAAATTTTAACTGTCTCCCCCAATGGCGCCTTGGAGTCCATTACTTTGTTACAAAAATGCCACTAATAAGCTTATTTAACGAAAACCTCTCTTCCAAGCCAATGATTCGCTGTTGTTGCCTTGTAAAGAAGGCATTAAGATGTAGTGATAAATGGCCCAACATCTAAAACAAAACTAGTCATTCAGACTACAAAGATTTTGATAGTTTGACAACAATATCGATTGATCGATCTATCGGACCGACTAAGGAGAAAAGAGCCACAAACGTTAAATGCAAACAAAATTTGTATACTCAGGCATTGCATGGCATTTTCATACATTGTAGGTGAGTTTGGAATTCCTCACAGCAAATAGACATCGACTTCATCCAAAGATTCCTTGACCTACTAAACTTGACTTGATGGCTTAGAAATCCTAAAATGTGTGTTTGCTGCTGTTAACAATTTATTATCAGCTCTGGGTTTTTTTTGTCCAGCACTTGTTTACTCGTGATTACCAAAATAAAATCTCGCCTACCTGCACGTTTCTTGATGGCTTCAAAGAAACCAGTTTCACTCTCAAACCACGAGTACCGAAAAAAAGAGTTATATATTCTATATATATAGCAAATAATCAGCTTAATTAGATATTACTTAATAAGAAATCTTCGATATTGTCTTTTAAAAGCCGGGAATGGTCAATGAATCATTAACTGATGCTGCTCTCAACATTCTTTCCTAATCGCTGCTTTTTTGAATTTATTCCAAATCACATTGAGAGTGACTTATTTATGATTTGTTTTTGTTGCCGATCTGTTGAATTGTGATTTGCATAAAATCTCAGTGGAATTTCGGCCCAGTCTAATGATGGCGTATACCAACAATGTGGGTAAATCCATAACTGGCTGTAAACTCGAATGCCATAATCATTTGTAGATGGAAAAAACACAGATCGATTATAAAAGAATTACTGTTTGAAAGCCGAATTAGCTTTCAAAAAATTTCCAATCTGATATACAATCATAATTATACTTATGATTGAATATCGTTATCTAAAAAGCCCAAAGTAATCAAGGATGGTTAAGTGGTATTTTATATATGAGATTGCTACAGCAACTTGCAAATAAGGCGTTTGGTAATATTTTATTGGTTCGATTTCAGGTTTGAAGAGTTCCCTAAGGAATTTATCAAAAAGGACTAATTTGTAAACCTAAACCTATTTTTAGTTTGCTAATTTGCCATTCTTAGCAAAGGAATTAACAAAAAAGGGCTGATTTGTCGTAAACACTGTCATAAAGCTCTCTTTGGTATTTTTCCATTATCACTTGGCTAATTTGCCAGTCTTACCAAAGGGAAACGAAATTTGTATGCTTTCCTAACATTTATCATTATTGGGACTCCGAAAGATTTTAACATTTGTCTGTTTCACAGCCTAGGAGCAAGAAAGCTGGCGGTACTGATGACCTGCCACTAGAATTGTTAAAGATCGATGGCGATGAACTGATAATTACCATACATGAGCTCCTAAAAACTATTTTCATCACAGAATACGTATCCGAAAATTGGAATTTAAGTGTATTATGCCCTGTGTTCGAATAAGTCCTAATCCTAATCTGTGCAGCAACTACGGTGCTATCGAATTTAACGTATGAAAAACTAAAGTCAATAATTCATATCATTGCTGTAGACTTGGCTAATCAACAATTGTTTACAAAGTAGGGCAAATTCTCGAGCGGAACCAAGAAAACTAGATCGACGCATGCTACCTACAAAGCTACCTCCGACAGCCCAATACGCAAAAGCCATGTGCCAGGATGATGCTGACTAACCCGATATCTTCAATAAAGACAAACGAGGATTTATATAAGCAGATAACTTATTGTACAACCCCTTCAGTACAATATTTGATATGATTATGACGAAAGCTTTACTTAACACGACTGCTACCGTCTTTAACAAAAGTTATAAACTATACAGATGACATAAAAATTATTGACAGAAAACTGTGAGACGTTGCTGCAACCTTCTCAAGAATTGAAAGGGAATCTGAAAACTAGATCTGGTGGTAAGTGATTATGTAGCAAAGCTATTTATCGCTACATATCGATGAACAAATGCTCTATTCGTTTGCTGCAGGAAAGTTAACAATTGTAATTTTGGAGCGATGGATGAATTCATCTAGCTCGGCTGCACTGTAAATGAAACTGAGAATATCAGCCTGGATATTAAGCGTAGAGTATTGCCTGTGAACAGATTTTATTATTGTAAACTGAACATACGATTTAATGAAAAATTCAGCACTACCAGACATTGAGTACACTTGTGTTGTGGTATGGAGCAGTGTCATGGATTATGACACAAACGGATGAAATAGTTCTGGTTGTCGTCACAAGAAAAATACTTCGAAAAAAATAGAGTGTATTGGCCACGCCTGAATCATGAGCTGCTGACTGACTGATGACTGACATTGACATGGCCAGGCGCATTAAAATGTATGTTGTGTGGATGCTTCACCACGTTGACGAACTCGTCGAGCCACATAGAAGAATCCGGTCAGTTAAAAGAACCAGATCTTCGAAATACTGTCAAATCTTGGTGTGTTGCGAACAACCGTTGGGGAGATAACTCCATGCAATATTATCGGTCTCACTACTGCGGTATACATACAACCAGTGAACAATGCGAGGCTTTAATCCCCATTGTTTCCCTATTGCCCTCTTACACGCATATAGCGCCACTGCGACCTTTTTCGCCCTGTCTACAATGTTGAGTTTGAAATTCAGCATCTTGTCCAATAACACATCAAGGTATTTTGTACAGTCCGCGAAAAGAATTTCAGTATCTTCCAGGGAGATACGATTCACAAAGGTTTTAAAACATATGCTGGTATCCATTATATGGATCCTTTATTTTGAACTTGATATATATCCTTTCTAAAAAAAAATACTGAATGTAGACTTGATTATAAGTGAGCTTTTTATCCATAAATGGTTCAAAATATACAACATACGTTTAAATTAAAAACTGCTATTATAAGAAAATGTAAAAAATTAATGTGAAATATGAATTCGACAAATAGAATATTTTATATTTACATGCCAAGAATAGACAATACGCACTGGTTTATTTAAGTAAAATTTATAATTTTGTGCGGACGCTAAATAGTGATTTGATTGCATATAAGTATAGCACTGAACAACAAGTTTGTGAAGCAAACCTAACTTCGAATATGATTTGTACCAAAACTGACTTTATGCATCAAAACAATGGAAAACTAGTAGAATGTCGCCAAACTTCGTCCGGGGTACAATCCAATCTCATATATCTAGGTGCTAAACATTGCACAAAACAATCGTTGGGAAGCACATGAATACGTTTAGATACAAAAAGGGGTACGTTGTATGGATTCCACACGAGTTTATGCAAATAAAACTTCATGAACCAAATTTATATCTGTGAATCGCTGCTGAGTCGATACAAAATCTACACATTTCCGACGGGGATGGTCCTTTATGACAACGTCCAGCGAATGCGATAGTGATCGAATCAGGTGATCTTGTGCTGTTTGTTTGATGGAATTGGCATAGAAACTTCTATCATATGCATATATATATATATATATATATACTATCAAACAATTGGACCGTCTAAAGGAAGCGATTGCCCAAAAGCAGCTAACTTTGGGTGATAAGAGAGGAATTGTGCTCCATCAGGAGAACAACTAGCCACACATATCGATAGTAACTCGCCAGAACCTCAAGGAACTCAGTTGGGAGGTTCGTAAGCGTCCACCTCTTAGAGAGAAGATTGAGGAAATCGATTGTTCGTTATTTATCGACAGTGTTAGGAGTTCCTACCATGGAATTACTTTCAAAATGGATGCAAGTTATTGAACAAAACGTTGCACAAAAAAACCTCCAGTGCCGTGCAAAAGAATTAAGAATTTCTTTTTGCTTCACCTTACATCCCGTCGGATGCTTCTTCTAGACATTCACTTACTGCATCATCGGTGTCCAAGGTTGTCGAATAATAATAAAAATTAGTCTGTTTAGGGACCAAAACGTAAATTCTACAACCCATATCGGCTTTCAACACTTACTGAACTGAACTAAACTACTGAATTAACTAATTGCATCAGAATTAATTTCTGACTATTTACTGAAATGTTAATTTTAATAATTTTATACATTATAAAATTTAAAAACATTCACAAAAACACCGGTTGCTTATCTTCATTTAATTTCAACCACAAACGTTTGGTTTTGTATTATAATTGAGTAAATTTAACGATATTATAACTTCAACAACACATGAGTCAACAAATTCTTAATGAAAATCGAAGCATTTTAATGTAGACTTAATTAAATTTAGGATGATAAAGACCCCTATGAAATTGACAAAAGACTTGTAGATGGCCAAAATCTATTCTGCATTAATGTGTTTGGAAAATCCGCAAATTCCAAATATATCTTAAACTTTTAAACAGTACTAAACTACAAAGCGACGGTACCAAGAAAGGGAGACATAAATCAGTCGTTTCTTAATGCCAGAATATTCAAATTAAGGGGAATTTTGGAAAACCCATTCGTATAACACGCATACACTGTGAACAAAATGTGCTACTAAATTGTGCTCATTTAAGTTTCAGACGTTTCTCCAGATTCATTTAATGTTCAAATTTCCAAAAATCTTTTCCTATTATATTCCGCTTCTTTCTTTCTGATGTCCTATAGCGAATTTCGTAATATGTCTTCTTATAGCGCGATTATGCCATAAGACTTAAGTACTTCTACCGGGTTATCCATTTTCGGTTTCAAAAGTAAAATTAAATGAAACAATTATTTCATTACAATGCTTGGACCTTGTCATTAAGTACAAAATACAATGTTATATAATGATCGCCTCTGGATTGATTGCAGCAGTGGATCCTTTTGAGGTATTTTTCGATCACTTGTTCGCACATTTCGGGCGGCATCTCGGCGATAACTTAACGAATGTTGGTTTTCGAACGCTTCAATGTTTGGAGAGTATCCGCGTAAATAAGGTCTTTGATGTAGCCACACAAAAGAAAAAAGAGTAACGGCGTAAAATCTCATGATACTGGTGGCCAGTTAACGTCGCCAATAAACAAAATTACGCTTTCTGGAAAATGCTCGTGCAATAAAGCCAAAATCGTTAGTGTTGTGTGGTTCTTGACAACGTCTTGTTGAAATTACAAATCGTCCAGTTCATAATCTTCAATTTCAGGACAAAATAAGTCGGCTGTTATACGGTCATAGTGCTTTGGATTGAAATTCGGATTATCTGTCAAACTTTCACTAACAGAAACGATATTTTCGACAGTGCGTACATTGCGTTGATGCCTGACCCCATCTATAGCGCTTCCAGTGTCTACAAAATTTCTTAATAATCTTGCTAATTCCTTGCACAGTAGGTCGACTATAACGAAATTACCGAAAATTACCTACGTTTGAATCACCACTTTGTAGTAAGTTTTAACTATTTTTACGCGTTCTTTGGTTGTTAAAGGATCCATGTTCGTAGACGGAAAACCTTTCACTATATAAATAACACCTCAGATGGCAGGTAAGTAACGGCTGACAGTTTTGCCAGACTGGCGGTTTTGAATGGATAAGCCTGTACATTTCGAAGATTTCAGCTCCAGCCGTTTTTGTAGGCTATTTCAATTTGTTCACTTTTCAGCTGTGTGCCTCTGGCGATTGTGTGCCTTTCGTCCCCCTTTCATATCTCTTTTATTCCCAGACACTTTGATCATTCCAACTTCCACCTTTCATTCCAACTGAAGGTTTTGTTCCATATCTCCCTAGTTTTCCCCCAAAAATTTTGAATTACCGGCAAAATCTTGTAAACCATTTTAACCGTTTGCTGTAGCAGTTATTCAAAGAAAGTAGAAATGTCTGAAATTGCCTTTTTATCGCATGCTTAAGTGTCAAATCGTTACCTACACTAATTATAAATTATAACCTTTTTTTACCCTGTAAAATGCACGAATTTCAAATAAATCATTCCCCTCGCCTCAGCATTGTGGTTCTCAACTAATTTCATGTTCTAGACTGTTTGTCTATTTTTGCCCCATTTATTACTTTTTTCCAAAATTCGAATTGGAAAGGTTCTCTTTTCATCACTCATCTAGGTCAGAGTTTCTGGTGATTTCATCTGCAATCAATTGTTGTGAATGATGTCCCAGTATTTTCCTGTAAAAATACAAATTTCAAAAACTTTCATCCCATCGCGCGCTTTCTGTAATGGGTGAAAGTTCACCCTTAATCCACTCTAGGCCTATCTTACCTTATACTTCTATTTCAACAGCAAACTCTAATAAATTAATGCATGCCTCTAATTGTGTGACGCATGATCCCGAGTTCAATCCCGCATGCAGACAGCTTTCGCACCTTCAGAAAACCATCATCCAATACCACTTTGTAGATTTTCTGACGTAGACACTTCAACTACTGGTCGACCATTACGATATGTGTATTGGCAGCTCATATGGCCTCGTTTAAACTCTGTTACCCAATATTTATACCCCCCTTAGAAGAATATAGTATTGATTGGACTGAGACCTATCAAATGGAAATATTGAATTACATATCGGTGACCGATTTTTTCCAATGCACTGAGATCGTTTACTTTTGATGGTTTAAATAAAAATACTAAACAATATGGCGCCTTGTAACTTAAAGCATATGTTTTATGAAATTGCCACTTTTAACCAAAATAATTTTTTCAAAAACTATTCGCACCATCTATATGTCAGCTCGGCTATTACTAGTACACCTAACAGTCTTGCCAGATCGGCGGTTTTGAAATCACTGAATGGATAACCTAAATGAATAAATAGATATAATGCATGATAAGAGGTAATTGCTAGTAAGCCGACTTATCTGGTCGGCACAACGTTCTCTACATAGCAGACCACGGGTAGGCAGAATCGGCTCATTAGGGAGAAACTTGTCCAGATTATCTAGATAATTGCGTAGCTTATCCTTTCATTAAAACCATGTGTGATGATATGGTCCAGATACTGGGAAAGATCATTAGAGTTCATAATACTTTTAAGAAACCGCCATAGCTTTGAACGTGATTATTGAAAGACGGATAAAGTTGATATGTACTGTATGGGAGAGTATTTTTTTTTTCTCGCTTATTTATTTGTTAATAAGTCAATATGCCGTTCATGATGTCATATATCACAAACTCTATCTTTTGAAGGGCAATACTTTTTCCGAATTTTTTTCTAATACACTTGGTCATGAATAACGTTCACTATAGGATGGTATTTGATAGATGAGCAAAGAAAGTGCTATTTTGTATACATTTGTACGGCCCTGCCCAGGATCTGGGCTGTTAAAAGTATCTCTTTCCGCTGGAAAATTAAGACAAGTTGCTGTATTATGTATGTTCACTTATCTGATGATAAGAAATAAAATCATTCCCGCCAATGTGAACCCAGTAGAGATTTTATAATATAATGTATAGTAAAAAAAACATCATTATTGAATGACGTTGACGTTATAAGCTTCTCTAGGAGGGTGAATTTCTTGCCATAAAAATCACTCGTTATAAACAAGATCAGATACAAATCACTTGATGCCAGGACCGGACTACAAGATACATGCATAAGAGCCTCCCGATCAATCTGCCATAACTTTTGGCAAGACACTTCCTTCAAACTGTTTCCTTCAGACGATCCAGCAGCTATATGGTTCTTTGCTAATCCCACTAAGTACACAGTAAAACCTCCGTGACCATCCGTATTGGGTTGGCCACCACTTATCTCTTTTGTAAATAATTCACAATACCATCCGCTTCAGGCATGGATCGATTTTATTCATCTGGCACTTTACATCAACTTTTTTTATCCAGCTTTATTCAAATGGTTCCAACGGAATTCTTCTGAAATATTTTGATCCCAGGCAATCGAAATCGTTCTTACGTGATGGTCTTCCAGAACGAAGTGCATCTTTACTATTAAAATTACTTAAAGGAAATCTAAATATTGTCCACATTTTCAGTAACCTAGCTTGCGTTTTTGTCCTTATCGAAGCAAAATTGCCAAATATAGCGTAATTTCTCTTTGTTGGTGAATATCTTTGTAGCGTCCTCTAACAATACACTGGCCAGCAATCACGAAACTGTCTGAATGTACGAAATGTGCGAAATGATCAAATTCCAGTTTGCTAACGTCATCTAGCGTAACCTGATCGTTCTTATGTAACGTAACACAGAGATTACTGTAACCATTTTGGTATTGGTATTTATTATACCTTATACCTATATATCAGCCATGATAAGATGCTATCTAATTTCGGAAATTAAGAAACTGGAATAAATTCATTTAATTCATATAATGCATTTGAAAAGTAACATATAGTCTTTTTAATCAAATTTTAATCAAAAATAATTGAATTTAAATCTTCTTCTTTGGCGACGCTTATGCGACATCTACATTCATTACTACTGTTGCCTCGATTACCATTCAAATGAATTGCTTTAGATGATTCAAAATTGTGGTGTTGATTTTGTGAACTTCCCTTTGGCAACAACAGCGCAAGAAAAAATTAAGGGCAGTTACATCAGGAAACGTTACGGCCAATGGAATTCAGAGTTATTTTTTTTATCTGTTTATTGAGTAATTTTCACGGTAATTCTGCCTAATACGGATGACTATGTAAAAAGTTGCATTATCTTGTGGTTTCACACAATGATTTCAAATGGATTCTCTTTCGGCATAGTTCTAGAAAAAAGAACATCTTTCAGCATCTGTAAGTAAAGCCATGATGCCGACATTCATTAGGCAGCCTGCATAAACAAATCACTTCTAATTCAATTCAATCGAAATGAAATCAATTCCAACGGATACCTCTCCAAGTGGTACAAAACAAGCAAACTTAAAAAATGCAAACAAAAAAAAAACCTTTGAAAATTAAAGACAACAAATTCTAGAAATATTCCATCTGCTGCCAGTTTCATAAAACAGGTTATCAGATAGAGACATTTTGAATCCATAACACGCAAATGCGTATCTGTATAAATAGAATTTCATTACAATAATTTGGTAGAAATAACTTAAATTAAAAGTAGCAAACGTCCACTACACGAGTATGTATATTTCAAATAAAAATGATTGAAAATCGTATTTAGATTCTGATACACAAAACTCCTTAATTTGTTCTTCAATATTAGTAAATATTGCTTGAAATATTCGAAAATTGTTGAGGTCTTAATGTTTATAATACGTAATATACTGAATTTGTGAAGTTAACCAAACGATTTAACCCGGGCTGGTTGAGCTGTTATAATATTGAAGTATTCCGTAATTCATTTAGCACTTTAGTTCCCCCTCGTCCACGGGTTTTGTCTGAAAAGGAAATTTTTGTAAAATTTCGTTTTATGAGAATATTTACATTAAGACTGCTACCTCATTTACTTGCTGTTAGAATTTAAAAATGCGAATGTTTATGATATTCCATCATAGAAAGCACACTTTTAAATTCATGATTTCAGCTGCTTCTATTTGTCTTCAGGCGACTGTACCATGTATATCCCCTTTCTTCTTTGCGTTTTTTTTTTTTTTCTTTTCAAAAATTTCACAATTTTCAAAATACTTCTTAACACTGGGTCGATGCTACGTAAGAGAGTTGCACTGATGATTTTAGCTACAGACATTTTTTTATGCGATATTCCCATTATTCCACTTATTTCAACTTATCGCTTGCACATCTTGACAGAAGAATCTACACACTTAATTAGCTTGACTTTAGTGACCTTTTTTAACTGTTTGATCTCTTACAGTAGTAATAACGTTCACATTAATTTCGTTGGTTCCAGCATCAGCCGTTTATCGTGGGTGATGGAACCATTTTGATCCCCATTATTCCATGTTTTGTCCCCCTAAAGGTATGAATTGTTTAGAATCCCCTTTCGTTAATTCCCTACACTGTCAGATGAATTCACCTACGTAATTTCATAATTTTAACTTCACTATTTTGTTCTTGGTTATGGTACCAATTTTCTCCCCTTTTTTCTTATTCTGCGTCCTAAAAGTGTGTATTTAGAAACATTGTCTTTTTGGGCATAATTACGTTGAAATCAGGTTATACGCATTTGTTATCCGCTATGGTACAATTCTTGTACTTTTCTGTCCTTATTTACACGTAAAAGTAAGAATGCCAGTACAACTTTTCTTGTCGCACATCTGCAGGAAGAGTGCTCACCATAATATTGAGGCAGAATTTAGCAGAGGTTTTAGTCTTCTGTATTAGTTTGTGGCCCCAAATTGTCTCCCCTTTTTGGTAGTGGATAACCCCAATTATGTGCATCTATATTATGCTTTTTTATTGTGGATAATGACGCCATTTCTGTCCATTTTCATCCCTATTTTATGAAAGTAAAAAAAACCGCAAAATTTCGTTTTAATTTCACGAAGACTGTCGCACCAATTTGTATACTCCTGAATTTTAGCATTTATTCTGACCGATGTTAACATTTTAATCTCTGTTCTGTTTTTGCCCTTGAAAGCAAATCAAACGAATTTGATTGATTGTGCCTTGCGAGATGTGTTAAAAAAAGGTGAATTTTTTTTTGAAATTAATCGGCTTTCGATTAATTTTTTTTTTTTTTATGTTGGTACACTCGTCTCGAAGATATGTTGACGGTTTTATCCATACAGCAAGGTTAGTTTGTCTGTGAGAGGCATAAATAAGACAAAGGTTTTGTGTGTCCGGCGATTCGGTTTTTATCTCCTCAATCGTCGCAAAACGCCGTCCTTTCATGGGTCTCTTCAATCTTGGGAACAGGAAAAGACGCAGGGGGACAAATTTGGTGAATACGGTGAATGAGGCATGATAACGGTGTTGTTTTTTCCCAAATAATCTCTCACAAGCAAAGAGTAGTGAGTAGATTCATTATCATGATGCAAAAGCTATCCTTTTTTTTACAATTCCGGGCATTTTTTTCGTATTGCTTCACGCACACGGCGCATAACTACAAGGTAATACCGTTATTTACCGTGCGACCTTGTGGTAAGAACTCTTGACGCACTACGCCATGGTAATCGAAGAAAATAGAGAGCAAAACCTTGACATTTGGTCGAACTTGGCGTGCTTTCTTTGGTCTTGGCTCTCTTGGACTCTTCCATTGGCACGATTGGGCTTTGGTTTGGATTTTTATAACCATATACCCATGATTTGTCACCAGTTATGACCCTTTAAGCAAATCTGTATCATCGTTGACGTCATTCAACAATTCCTGAGCGATGCTCATGCGACGTTGTTTTTGGTCTAAATTCAGCAATTTTGGAACGAACTTCGCTGCCATACGCTTCATGGCCAAAATTTCCGAAAAGATTGCATGGCATAAGCCAACCGATGTACCGACATCGTCAACAACTTCACTAATTGCGATTCGACGATTCTCCATAACAATTTCCTTAACTTTCTCAACATTTTCATCTGTTGTTAATGTGCTGGGGTGTCCAGAGCGAGAGTCGCCATTCATATATTCTCGACCTTCTGTGAAAAGCTTGTACCACTTGTAAATATTTTTTCGACTCAGAGTACTTTCACCGTATGCCACTGTTATTTAATCCACATAATAGCTGCCCCAACAAAAACGCAAGATTTAAATGACTGATGCAGCAATTGAATTGTTTCTCTGGCTGTATGACATGTAGCGCCGTCTTGTTGAAACCACATGCCCTCCACATTCATTTTTTCAATTCTAGGCACGAAAAAACTGGTTATCATTTCACGATACCGAACACCATTGACTGTGTGCGGTTGACATGCCTCATTTTCATAAAAAAAAGGTCCAATGATTACTCCAGCCCAAAGTCGACACCACACAGTGACACGTTGAGGATGCATTTGCTTCTCGCGAATCACTCGAGGATTTTCCTCACCCCAAATGCGACAATTATGCCTATTGACGAAGCCATCCAGATGGAAATGGGTCTCGTCACTGAAGATGATTTTATCGGCAAAATCAACATTTTCATGTTGTATCTCCAATACTCAATTAATGAACTCCCTTCGCTGTCCACGGTCAGCTGGCTTCAGTTCCTGAGTCAATTGAACTTTGTATGCATGAAGATGCAAATCTTTCGTCAAAATTCGCTGCACAGTGGATTTGGAGACACCAATTTGCTGAGCTCGGTGTCGAATTGAGGTGGATGGAGTTTGAGCGGCATCATCACGTACAGCTGCGACATTTTCGGTCGATCGACCTGGTCGAAGGCGCGTTGTTGTCTTTACATCACTAACAGACCCAGTTTTGGCAAATTTATCCATTAATCTCTTTGCAGTTGACTCTTTTGGAGCATTATTGTGACGCTATATTGATCGCAGTTTGCGAACTGTAGCCGCAAAACTTTCATCATTTTGGTAAAACAATTTCACAATGAGAATGCGTTGTTCATTCGTGTAGCGTTCCATTTTTACTAGCCTCGTACCTTCCACTAGCAAGCAATAACAATTGTTCAAATATCAAACAATGACACTTCGAATGGCGCCAAATTTATATCTTGCGTTCTTGTTGCGACACCCTTTATTATCAGATTCATATCTTTCATTCAATGCCACTAAATTTAGTATAAATTGGCAAGTATGAAGAATTTTAAAATCCTAGTTCTGCACCGCACACACAAAATGGTAGGTGATGGTAGCAGAAAACAGCAGGCCCTCAATAATCATTAACAGCAGGATTTCCCAAAATTATAATTTCGCATTAACGCAAAGATCACCTGATTGAAATTTCTGGACTAGTTCACTAATATTTCGTGTGGCTTTGACTGCATATTACAGATTGCAGACGTGTCGGACACTATAAAATTCCAACGGTGGCAACTTTTTAAACAAAATTTTCTTTTTTCGTCAGTGAAAAGAAGACATAATTTTCGAACATAAAAAAACCGAATTTTGCTGATAACCACAGCATCCATAGATGAAACCTGTTCTCAACCTTGCTGATGTTTACTTGGTTTACCATAAAAACTACTGTAAAATCGCTCACGCTGGTGTTAAATTTCTGTGTGTACTAAAAATAAACTTATCCAATTAATCCACAAGGCTAACCAAGCTAAATAATAATACTAGTAAGTTACAACTTGGCGCCACAGTAATGATAATAAAAATATTTTAAAAAAATTATCGATAAAACTAGTATCGTAAATTAAGCAGAAAACAAAACCTTTTACCATAAAAATGTAAATTAAGATATAAATATGTATGTCGATCTTTTCGAACAAACACACGATAAATAAACGATTTGTTTTAAACAAGTTTATTTGGAAGAAACAATTTAATTGCCTCTTGGATATGTAACGATACACGCGCTCACTTTCTCGCGGGCCACAGTTGGCACGTGACATGAATGATCTTCTCCCGCAGAGACGTGTTAAGCCGCGTAACCACGGTGGCAAAGTGGTTAAAATCCCAGCAAGTTTTCGGTGTTTTCTCTATCAAAGAGTGTTGGGAGGAAATCTCCAGTGATTTACAGAGAAATGTGCTGTGGCCAATGAACATTTAGTGTTGGAGTTAATTGGTCGGTTTGCATTAATTACGACTCAAACGACAATTTGGGGTTTATTGGCCTGTGATTGTGTTACAGTTTTTATTTCTTCGTAACTATTTTAAAGCATTTAATGTGTTAATTTCGTACTTTCAGATATGTCATTAAACATCTTGTTCACAAATGGGGTTATGAGGCCAAAAACCTTTTGGTAGATGAGACTTGGGATGACTTTGCGACTGTGGCGTGGCATGATACGCCCGTGTTTTACGATCCGGCATTCATATTCCCGCAACGAAACAAAGAGTTCAGTGGTTATAACTATGAGACACCTCACTATGGCAGTGGGGGTGGCAGCGGCAGTGGAACATCCAACTACCACAATGATCACTATCAATTAACCAAATCTTCTACTACTGAAGGTCCCACGTAAGTATTAATATTTTGTGGCGAATTTATGATTCAACCACTTTTGCCATTTCAGATATCTTTTATACACTTCATCAGGCCAGCGTTTAAATTTGAAAAAAAATCATATCGGTAATACGAACACCACACCTAACAATCCCACATTGTGGCTTAAACGCATTGTACGTGACTTAAGTAGAAAGGCTACAAAGACCGAAAATGGGGAGGAGCTGATCATCGACACAGTCGATGACACTGAAGCATCTCAACATAAAGTAGCGACACGGGATGTCTCTTTAAATATGGATCTCTTGGACATTGTGGGAGTGGACAAAGGTGGCAAATCACGTATAAAACGCCAAAGTCCAGGCCGCAGCACACTCTGTCAGACCACGTCTCAATTCATAACGCCGCAAGCAGCTTTAAATAGCAAAGGTAAGATTAAGCGTCAGGGAACCGCAGAGCAGATGAGCTCGCAAGACTTGGAATAACCTTGCAGATTGCAGGCGAGTCGGAGTTCGTGGGCAAGCCTCTAGTCACTTGTTAGGTTCTACAACGAGATGGGGCATACTATAGATGGGCGTTTGTCTGAGGCTGTAATCAATCCAGACAGATGTGGCATCGCCTAGATCTGAAGCGTTCACACACACTGGTGTCACTATTACGACCCGATGCCTCATTACTTGTGTCCGTCAGGACGGGACACTGTCTGATTGGAAGACAGTTGAAGTTGAGATTGGAGGTTGTAACTAGTCACTTCTGCAGGAACTGTGGGATGGAGAGGAGGAGAAGTTCATAGAACACATTCTCTGCAGTTGCCCCGCCCTGGCTAACACACGGGGTTAGCACTGGGCTCTTATTTCTTGAAGGACCTAGGAGATCTGGATGATATAGATATTGTCCGACTTAAGAACTTCTTGAGGCGCTCAGAGTGGTCCATCAGGGGAAACTAGGAACATCCATATCTCTAGTTTCGGCGGTATCACAATGGACTATGCAGTCTAAGTGAGTCTCTCTACTCAGACTGCCACACTGACCTAACCTACCCTAATAATAGATAAGGTTTTGTGCTCCAACCCAAGCAAATAAAAGGTTTAGAAACAAGTTTAACTCATTCATTTGTCAAAAACGTTTGTCATTGCACCATATTCGAATCATGGCTTATGCTGACTTCCTCAGCAACTTCTATAATTGTGATTCAACCATTCTCCATAATAATTTTCTTCACTTTCTCAACATTTTCATCGGTTGTTAATGTGCTGGGGCGTCCAGAGCGAGCGTCGTCATTTACATCTCCTCGACCTTCTGTGAAAAGCTTGTACCACTTTTAAACATTTTGTTGACTTAGAGTACTCTCACCATATGCCACTGTCAACATTTCAAGCGGTTTTGAGCATTTAATTCCATATTTTAAACAAAATTTGGTGGAACTTTTTTGATTCATTGTTTTCGATGGCTGAAAATCGTCGAGCACGCAAAACACTTGTCTTATTTATGCCTCTCACAGACAAACTATCTTTGCTATATGGATAAAACCGTCCACATATTTCCGAGACGAGTGTACTAACATGAAAAAAAATAATAATAATCGAAAGTCAAATGTATGAGTACGTAGCCGGCGAAATTTGAAAATTCGCCTTATTTTTTTAACACACCTCGTACGATATGTCATCTTCATCGGTTTATGTTTAGAGATTAACATTCCTTTTCCTTTCCTTTTTTTTATTTTCTATAGGCAACTGGATGTTTGTGGTAAACGAAGCCAGTACAGCTCGGCAAATGGTAAAAACTGAATTATGCGCGTAAGTGTTTCTAAGTTCTATATGTTTCATCACAGTTCAATTCAAAATGAATTTATTGTTTTCTAGATCGAACACCTGCTCTAATCTTTGCCAACTGCCAAATGGATATAATTCCCGCTGCGAGCAGAAATACGTACAAAAACGTCTGATAGCCCTACAAAGCAATGGCCAAAATCTGTACACGGATACTTTTTGGTTTCCCAGTTGCTGTGTCTGCACAATTTCTGCCAATTAGTAACAATTCTAACCGCTAAAATAAAATAACGCATTTCTAATACTTTATTATTTCATGTTGTCATTTTGCATTATTTCGAAACAAAAACAACGAGACAAATGTTGAAACAATTCGATGTATATTCACGATAGCTATAAAGGAATAATATTATTAAGACGCAAGTATAATTGTTCATTTTAAATTCGAATAAAACTTCATTTTATATCATAAGTACTTATTGTACGTAATAGTCTATTTATTCGATATATATATACAGGGTGGGCCATAAGGGTGTTTTCGGTTTAAATATTCAATTTAAAAAAAAAACTACAAAACATAAAAAAATTTATTTGTATTTTTAAAAAGTAGAAGCATGGGAATTTTTAAGACTTAAAAATAATGTTGTCCAAATGGCTTCCCTCGGCTGCTTGACACTCTTGGAACCGAAGTCGCAAATTTTATAAAACTCGTTGAAAAGTTGTTCTCGGTATTTTGTTACTTTCCTGAATTATGTTCCTCTTCAACTGCTCTAAATTGGTCGGATTATTCTCGTAGACTACCGATTTAAGGTAGCCCCATAGAAAATAATCGCATGGAGAGAGATCGGGGCTACGTAGGGGCCAATCAATATCGCCCCTTTTCGAAATGAGTTTTCCAGGAAAAACATTTTTCAGCAGCTCTATGGATACCCTAGCCGTATGACATGTGGCCCCATCCTGTTGAAACCACATCCTCGAGGTATTGCCTTGAAGTTCTTGCAAAGCTGGCACCAAAAAGTCTGCTAGCATGTTGCAATAATTGTTCGCTCTAACCGTCATCGCATGCCCTCTTTCGTCCTCAAAAAAGTATGGTCCAATAATACCGGTTGACGTTATCCCAGCCCACACGACAAGCTTAGGGCTGTGAAGTGGACGTTCATGCAAGCGTCGGGGATTAGTCTCGGACCAGAACTGACAATTTTGCTTGTTCACATGGCCATTAAGGTGAAAATTGGCCTCATCACTAAAATTCACGTTGTTGAAATTGTTGAACCGCTCTAGCATCAAATTGACAAAGTTAAGTCGGTTATTGGCATCATCGGGTTTTAATTCTTGGACTATCTGAATCTTATAAGCCTTCAAATGCAAATCACGTTTCAAAATTCGTCGTAAAGTTGTTCTTTTGACATCCAAAGACTGACCTCTCTTACGTGTTGACTGTTGCGGATTTCGCTGAACTGAAACACGAGCACGCTCCACAATGTCGGCTGATCTTGCAGAAACTGGGCGACCACGAACCGTAATTGGTACTGTAGAGCCGGTTGTTTCGAACATTCTGATCCATTTTCGTATCACATTGGCGCTTAGAACTTCACTTAAATCGTGTAAACCGTGTTCATGTCGATACAAACGTCGTGCAGTAATCACTGATTTATTGTTTTCGTAATACGCTCGGACACAAAATGCACGCTGCACTCCCGTGTACGGCTCCATGGCGACTAAATTTCCAGGAAGCGGCGCAGCGAACAACATATTCCCCCGCCACCCTGCGCCACGCGTTACCGAGAAATTGAAGAATTAAATCGCCAACACTCATATGGCCCACCCTGTATATATATATATATACATATAAATATTTCTTGTTGAAAAAGAGAGATTAAAACGAAAGCCATTATTTTTCCAACAGATGGCTTTAATAATCTATATCTCGCTCTGTATAAGTGTCATCGTTTTGCGTTAGATGGCGTTACAAAGATAAGACAGTTCTGTGATTGCTTGATTAAATATAGCTGGAATGCGTGTCGAATATGGATACCAACAAAGGGGAAATAGTCCATACTTTACAGTTTTTCTTCAATAAAGGCGAAAACGCAAGCCAGGCAGATCAAAATGTGCCGGTAATTCTGATGTCAAAAATTCAGAAGATTAGTTGTCAAAAATAAAGATAAAATAATGAAAAGAAAAAAGTCTGACCATAATGTAAGTATTATTTGGACTGACCAGCAGTGCACAAGAAATCTGTGGGGATTATTGAAATTTTGCCGGATAAAAAAAGAAACAAACCTTATAGAATACCAGCGAAATCGACCCATTTATGAAACGGATGTAGACAGGTGAAGAAAAGTAGATTAAAGTAGGTTAAGTTAGGTTAAAGTTGGAACATGGTCGTGATCGAATCGCTGTGAGCTGGTGCAAACGGCGGTCAAGTCAGCATTGACAGCCATGAAGGTTTTACTATTTTGGAGTGGCAGAAAGTCACCTACCATTAGCTATTTTCCAAATGCCAGACTCTTAATTTTGGCCTGTACTGCAGCACAGTTAGACCATTACAGTTACAGAAGCAATTGCTCAAAAACGGCCAGCATCGGTCATTAGGAGAGGAATTAGGAGGCAACGTCAGACGTCAGAATCCCTGGGAGATTGATTAAGAGATTTTTTCCAATCACTTTATAATATATATCAGGTGCCAAATGATTACCAACTGTTCTTGTCTATGGCGAAATATTTCGCAAGCAAAAAAAATCGCCTAAAAAAACCTTGTAAAGATCGATTATCGCAGTTTTTGCGCGAGTTTCTGTAAGGCAGCTACAATGGAATGGTGCATACTTGACGTATATCGGATCATTGTAACTGTGCTAAATAAAACCTTTACTTTTATGCAAATATAATTGATTTCTTTTTATTACCCCTTACATCTTGATCTTCCCATTAGGCATACCAAGTAATGCTATAGACTCTATAAACTAATTCTGTCAACGAAATTTTGGACTCCCTATTCTGCACCAGCTATAGACTTCATTTTGGAAGGTTTTTCGACCAAGACGTCTATGCTTAATACAGTCAATACACAAAATTCTTTTAACAGACAAAGCGGCCCAATATCACATACTTTCATAAAAATTTTTACAACAATAGGAAATATAAACCGATTTCGATTTTTAGTTGTAAGAAATTTTCAGCTTCTGTTGACCCTAAACATAATACGTATGCTAAATAGGGAAACAAATCAAAAAAACACTTAGTGATCCCAGAGATTACGAGATTCGATTTTACTCGTGTTGTTTTTGTCGTCAATAAAAACGACAATATTTTTGACGACTTTCTTCAGTACTCCTCATTAACCAACTACCATTATCATTCCATAAAACAAATTTCTCCAGAAAGGGTGAAACCGTCGACCTATGAGAGTAATTTTCGTTCTAATAATGATCTGAAATGAAGCCTTCCATTAAAATTTTTCAGCAGAGCAGTCCAATAAATATCTTTAATTTGTATTACAAGAATCTGCTGCGCAATTCGTAACAACAAAATTTAAGCCTCAACAAATTCGTCTTATCATTTCCAGTAAAATTCTTCTAAAGATATTTTCTTATCAGTCTACCCATTTTGTCCAAGAAAGTAAAGTCACCAAGAGATAATATATTGTGATTTTTTAACCGTAGTTTTTTTACATCAGTTAAAACACTCAAATTTGCATCAAAAATTAAAATTGTTTATTGGAATCGATAAATTAGTTTTTCCCATTTAATTTTTAAAGATAATTTCATGTAAATGTTCTCCCCGGCTCCATCCATTCGGAAGGTTCAATTTTTCGTCACTGTTATGTATTCCTGTAAGGCTTCAATACTGTTCGGCTTGTCCACATAGACTAAAGACTTGACATAATTCTACAAGAAATAATCAAGAGGCGTTAAATCGCAAGATCTTGAAGGCCACCTCACTGGGCCAAATCGAGAGATAAGCTGCTCACCAAATTCATCCCTCAACATATCCATTGTTTCACGAGCAGTGTGGCATGTTGCACTGTCCTGATGAAACCACATTCCAACTAAGTTCAACTCAGCCATTCCTTGTGGTTCAATAACACATGCCCAATCACTGAGAATGGTGACGAATTGACATTTCACAATCATCAATAACACTGGTCGCTACGGCTGTAATATTTTCTTCGGTACGCACTCTACACATGCGAGTAGATGATTTTATGTCCAACAAAGTGAATTTGGTGCGAAATTTGGAGATAACAGCACGAGTTGTTGATTCAGCAGGTCGATTATGATGACCATAAAATGTTCATATCAAGCGATATACATTTGTCACAGAGCACGAATTTAGATAATAAATTTCAACGATTTGCAATCGTTGCTCGTTTGTTAGTTCTTCCATGATGAAATGACAGAGTATACTGTACACTTTTCACTTTGACAGATGACGTCTGGACGCAATTACCAACCAGTGCTGCCAGCCTGGAAAACAGTTTTCACCTCCATCTCTACAACTTTCCATTCCCTAACTCTCTCCTGGAATATTCCAGGTCAATCGAATTGAAGGCAGAGAACAGAGAACGCATGGTCACTTTCTTTTTAAACGGATAATTGTTAAAATCTTTACGATCACATAAGAGAGTAAATAATGACAGTTCATCCGTAATGACATGTTTGTGACTTACTTATTTAATTTGTTGCTTATTTAATATTTGCTAAAATTCAATTTATTAAAAAATCTATTTTTTCTTGGCAACCCTACTTCCCAAAAAAAAAAGAAACAAAACACAATTAGATTAACTGATAACAATTAGGAAGTTTTTGCCAATTATATGAACAAACAGTAGATGGATGTCACAGTATCATTTTGAGCATTCGTAAAGCATAATCATCACAAAATAACACAGCATGAAATTTTTCCTCGTACTTTGTTCAGTCATTATGACGATTCAGGTAAGTTCATCTCAGGCCACCAAGTTTCTTATATTAACAATCTATCACATAGGTCTCTATGACTTCATCCATTTACGGTGTCAAACAGGAAGCTAATCTTAAAGAGGCTTTGGAGGCAGTGATTGACATCTACGAAAGGACTATACCATTGACGGAAGGCGCAGCCCAAAATGCTTTAAGTAAAATGCCGCAAACTTCTGCTTATGACAAATATAGAGCAGAATTGAAGGGTTACATGGAGGCCCTAAGTGAATTCAAGAACAAAATAGGTCCATGTGTGGACAAAAAATTTGATATAATAATGAAATTCGAAGGAATAATTGAGCAATATGAGGAGGAGAACGCCCCAGCTGAAGCTAAACAAGTTTTAGAATTACTCAATGCTGACAATAAGTTTGAAGGGGTAGAACAAGAGATGGAAGATTGGAATGAGAAATACGGCATTAGCGATATGGATGTTGTACTCAAAAGTGTCGAGCCCCAAGATGCCATGTCGATTTTGCCTATATTTATGAAATCTTGTTAAACGATTTTATTTTGCAATGATTGCTAGGAGTTGTACTAAACTGTTAAGCGTAAAACATTTTGAGAATATCACATTGAGATCTTAAATAATCTGAAATTAGTTTTGTGGTGAACACAAAAATTTTTTGTCAAGTTTTTTCAATCTAATGGAATATATCTGTGCTTACAGAGAAAAACCAAGTATATATCTTATTATTTTGAGTTATTAAGTATTCTTTTATTTTAAATTGCTTATATGGAAATTTGTTATAACTTTCGAAATAAACGGAATTTTGAAATCACCCTTCGATGACAACAAATGTCTTATTGGCATAAATAATAATAAGGAAACCCTTATTCCCAACTAAATCAATACTTAAGAAAATAAACAATATCTCGAATTTTGGAATGACGATTGGACACAAACATTCTCCAAATGAAGTACAATAAAACTGACGAATAGACCCGATGTCTGTGATGGGTGTCCTAACTCCGCTAACATCATCTTTCCTTATGAGTACAGATACAGGGTGGCGCAATATAACGTGCATATTTAAAAAATAGATTAAAAAAAAATACAAAAGGTATGGTTAAAATAAATCTAAGGCATTGTAGAGTAATAAATGGAGTTTATTTGTTAAAAATAACATCATCTAAATGGTGACCCTCTCTACGACGGCACTCCTTTAACCGCAAACGAAAATTATTGAAAACTTTCTTCAGTAATACTGGTGTAATGGCTGCCATTTCACCACGAATATTCTCCTTGAGCTGAACGATGTTTCTTGGATTATTACTGTAGACTTTGTGTTTAAGGTATCCCCACAAAAAAAAGTCAAGAGGCGTCAAGTTTGGACTACGTGGGGGCCATGGGATATCACCTCTTTTCGAAATCATTCTGCCAGGGAACATCTGTTTCACCACCGCCATGGAGTCATTTGATGTGTGACAGATAGCTCCACCTTGTTGGAACCAAGTTCTGGAATTCACTATTCTTGAACTTTCAATTTCTGGAGCCAAAAATCCGTCCAACATCTCAACATAGCGTTCCGTATTAACCGTGACGTTTTGGCCCCGCGCATTTTCGAAGAAAAAAGGACCAGTTATTCCTCTGCCAGAGATTGCTGCCCATACTGTCACTTTAGGACTATGCAATGGTTTCAGGTGTTTGATTTTGGGATTTTCACTGTTCCAGTAACGACAATTTTGGCAGTTTACGAACCCATTCATAAGGAAATGAGCCTCGCCCCCCCCTCCCCGCCTGCGCCTTTTCTACCCCGCAAAAAAAGATGATGCAATATGCACGTTCTACTGCGCCACCCGAAATCGCCACGTCCGACCAGCATGTAAGCACTGTTTCGATTACCCAAGAACTAAAACTAATTGCACAAAACGCTTTTTTTGAATCACTTGAATAAGGCTGGATATAAATGAAAGCTCGAAATGTGGATGCCGCATGAACTGATACAAAATAAATCTTTTGACACGATTTTCTATCCGTGAATCAAAAAAATCAATCCATTTCTGAAGCTCCTGGTGGCTGTTGATGAAAAATAGTCCACTTACCGCAACGTCAAGCAAACATAGTCGTTGTCGAATCACGGTAAGCCGGCATAAACGGTGGTCAAGCCAGAATTGTCGTTTAGGGAGATATTGACGCCCAAAAATATTTAGCTTTTCCCAATATGAGAGGAATTCTGCTTCATCAGGTCAGGGCCAAGCTATACAAATTGATAATGACTGGCCAGAAGCTCCGTGTGACTGGTTAAGAGGTTCTTATCCATCCACCTTATAAACAGGACTTGCCACCCAGTGATTACTACTTTCTCCTTCTTATTGCAAATGGTTTTAATGGTGAAAAACTCATCTCAGGAAAATCGACTGTCCCAATCTCTCACTCATAAAAACGAAATAATATGGGAGATGTATAATAAAATTACCTTCAAAATGGCAACAAGTTAACGAACACTACGGCCGGATTAAACCGGATTATTCTAACTATGCTAAATAGAGTCCAACAATATATCATATATCATTTGACCAACATATATCATTTGAAAGAGCAAAAAAAAAAAACACGGAGAAGGTTTATCGCAAAGTTGAATGGTAGACATGATAACTATCGTAAATCTTTATGAAACTCCTTGATCCTTGGTACAACTTAACGTTTTTCCAGAGCCAACTATTGTAAATAGGCTATGTCGGCCTACCCTTCTTGTGCCTGCCTTATAAATTGAATGATCTTCCGAGCTTAAATTTTTTCCGGTAAATCGCAGTTAAGTTCAATTTTTACCCCTAATATTTTTTGAACATGCTAAGTAAATTATGGGAAGATTGACCGATTAACCGTCTCCTTCTGTTTTCTCTCATACAAATGATCCATTTAACCCATATATTCTCAGCTTCATACATTTCAATCAGTTGTATTGAATTCTGTGAAAATTGACCGACATCACAGGATTCAACTTTATTCTGAAAATGGTATCAGAACACATTTCTTCACCTATTCTGCTATGTGTCATACAAATGACCGAATTCATATATACATTCTTTGGTTCATATCCTCTACTTTGTTTGCAGGTAATTCACACAAACTTGGAACTTATTCAGCATTTGCTAAGTTTAAACTTGGCAAACTAAAATAAGTGGTTTTGCCGCAACCTTTCTGGTATCTTTCATATAAATTGATTGATTTTCTGATATTCAATCTTTCCTCTGCAACTCCTAATTAACAGGATGCAGTAATCTAGAATTTTATCCATTGCACTGATTTCCAATGCTATTTGGCATCTTCCATACTAATGAAAGAATTAGTGAGCTGGGCTGGGAATGAAAATACAAATTGAACGATTTTTAGGAATTTATTTTTTCTCCTGTAATCCCTGATTCATAGATTGTAGCAACTTAAATGTATTGCATTATAATGTTTGCTAATTATTTAAAAACTTGACCGGACAGCCCTGACATCTCTGGTAACTCCCACATAAATTGTCCAATTAAAACGGCATTCATATCTACCGTTTAAGTATCAAGAATTCAATATACTGAATTCAGCGTTGACACATTAGAAACAATTCCAGCCGATTTTGAAAAATCAATGGTCGTTCTTTGATTTGTTACCGGAAGTATTCGGAAAGTTATGAATTCAGATGATAAAAGCTTAGCTATCTATGAAGCCAAAACGAAGTTAGTTGTAGATGTAGGGTGTTCCAAATAGGATGGGTAAAATTTGAAATAGAATAATAATAAAACAATTTATATTTACAATTTTATATTTGGGCTACCAAAAGTAAACGATCTCAGTAAAATTGTAAACATGGAAAAAATTGGTCACCGTTATGTAACTCTATATTTCCATTTGAAGGGTCTCAGTTCAACCAATGTTAAAGCCGAGTTATATTCCGCTCTGGGGGATTCTGCGCTTTCGTTTACGGCTGTAAAATATTGGATAGCAGAGTTTAAACGAGGCCGTACGAGCTGCCAAGATGAACATCATAATGGTCGACTAATTAAGGTGACCACGCTAGACACGGTTAAGAAAATGTACCAAATTGTATTGGATGATCGTCGACTGAAGATGCGTTAGCTTGCTGAAATCATAGGCCTTTGAAAAAGTATTATATATCGCATATTTATTAACGATTTGAAGATGAGAAAGCTGTGTGCAAAATGGGTGCCGCACTTGCTTTCAATAGTGGTTGGCGATAAACAATTATGCCGAATATTTGCGTCGATTCATACAAGAGACAAGAAACAATCAAAGCAGTGGACTGGAAACGAAGAATCGCAAGTAAGGTCATGGCGTCTGTTTTTGAGCTGCGTATGGTATTATAAACGGTGAATATTATGCTAATTTATTGAAGTGTTTGGGTGATAAAATTATTGAATTATGGAAAAAGCCTGCATTTGGCGAAAACCAAAGTGTCGTTTCATCCAGTTCACACATCCACTTTTGCGATGAATTGAATTAAAGTTCGGATTGCTTCATCACACACCTTATTTGCCACATTTAGCTCTTTCGAACCATTTCCTATATCCAAATTTAAAAAAATGGCTTAGTAGTAAAAGGTTTCCCAACAGTGAATACGTTTAGTCTGTTGTTGCTGACTGATAGTTTTTCCTATGAACAGGAAAAAGAAGCTATTTGATATCGCTGGAAAAAGTGTACTGAGCGATTATGTTGAACTTTTTGGGTCTTTTTTGTTAGGTCGACTAGTTTTGGGACCGCCAAAGAAAATAGTTATAACGTTGTCTATGATCATTAACATTGAGTTCCTGAGACAGTTGGGTTTGTACGGATGCAGGTCTAAATCTGGATGCAAAAATTCGACAAGCATACTTATGCACGGCGGAGACTCAACTGAATAGAGTTCTCTTACACGCTTTCGCGTTCCTTTTATGAGCCGCTTATCTCGAATTTGACCACCAAACGGTGGAGAGTCTATGTAAAATAGTCGCAATGCGGTTAACGGAAAAGTTATACAATTTCTATGTTGCCACTCAATGTTATTTGACATTACGTTGTGGTATCATTGACTGAATAATAAACAACAGATCTGACAGACACCGCCAAAGCAACACACCTACTATAGGCTGTCGACATTGACCTGTCCCTTTTTGAAACCCCGTTATAAACAATTTGTATACCTTCTCCGGTTGAAGGTAATATGATAATACGAGAAAGATGTAACACCCTGAAGGAAACGTTCAGAGCACCAACTGCCTTTTGATCAAAAGCGTTTCATTAATTATTAATTCGATTGAAAGATGTCCGTCTGTTTGACCAGCTGATTGGCTGGATGGTGGATGCGACAACTGCCATAAATTTCTATGGAGCTTCTTAAAACTTGGCACAGTCAAATGTCTTCCAAGATCGTAACCGATGATTATAAATGGGTTATATCACTCAACCACTTTGGTACCTCCCATACAAATTTACCGATTTTACAAAATGTAATTTCCTCTTTATAACTCCGCATCCGTTGCCTGCAACAACCAAAAATTTTCCTATTGCATTGTATTTTCCACTATTTATTTATTTTCCCTAATTCGTAGCCTGAAGTTTCTTAAATTCTCGTTAATTATATCGTGCTCTAATACTGAGTAAAATGTGAAAAGTCAGCATAATAAATACGGCCTCTCTTGTACCTTCTGTAACAATTACTTTATTTAGCTTATATATTCCTAGGACCAAAAAAAGGTCTGTTATCATATGGCCAGACCATTACGGTCTGAATTGAGATGCGGTTTATCCGCCAAACTTTCACTAACAGAAGCGATATTTTCGGCAGCTAGTACAATGCGATGATCACATCTGTAACGCTTCCAGTCTCTTCAAATTTCTTTATAATCTTGCCACTTCTTTGCACAATAGGTCGATTATGATGATCATAATCACCCCGTAATCCATAAAAATGCCCACGTCTAAATCACCACTTTTGTAGTAAGTCTTAACTATTCTTACGCTTTCTTCAATTGTTAAACGATCCATGTTCGTAAATGACAAATCGTTCACTAAATTAACAACACTTCATATGAGAGGTATTGAACAGCTGACAGCCTTGCCAGACCGGCGGTTCCGAAACCACTAACCCTACACATTTCAAAAACATACAATATTTTCGAGACAAATTAAGTTTTCTAGAACTTTGAACAGAAAATATAAATAGTTTAATAACTTTTTCTATAACAAACTTTTTTTCAATGGACATTTTATGATGCGAACGGATATTTAAAATGTTTACACACAAACAAGTTTTGTATGCCCCTCTAATGGGAAAGAAATAATATGTACTAATAAAATATCCCCAAATGCTCCCCTATTCAGATCGAGAGGCAGAAATGTAATATTTTTATTCTTGCGACTATTCCGGACATCTCAGGAAATTTACATATTTTTCACAAAAGTCCGGGAAATAGTATTCTCTTCTCAAAACTCTAACATATTATTCATTTTAATCACTGTTTCATCCAGCTCTTAGCAAATCCGTTAATATACAATCCTCGTTTACGCCTAGTTTGGGGAGAGTCAATAGTGAAAGTACCCAAATGATCTAAAGCAAATTAGCATAAGTGGTTCTCTTATCGTGCCCAAAATTTTTATTCTCTGTGAAAAGGTCACATTTTGTTGTGATAGCAATTCACCCTAATAGATAATGTTGTCCAAGACAATTTGCTCAAAAAAAGAAAATTAATACCAAAAACATCTCAAAACCTTGATTGTCCATTAATCTATTCGAATTAAGAATGACAATACAGTAACACTCGAATCATTTAGCTGGCACCATTGAATAACAACATGAAGCTTTTCGGTTTAATATTCGTCATCGCACTGGCCATTCAGGTAAACTTTATGCACTTAATATATTACGTCATTTTCATATCACTCTTGCTTTTACAGGGCTCTGTGTCAGGGCCACTTTCGCGTGAAAAACGTAATGACGAATTCGTTAAAGACTTCGAAGGAGCAATTAAATTATACAAGCGCCTGGTACCCGATTTAGAGTCGGCAGTAAGCGTTGCCCTTAAAGAACTTCCCAAGACAGACGCCTATGAGAAGTACAGAACTGAATTGCAAGGCTTTCTGGATGAAGTTCACAAGTATAAAAGCGTAAAAGGCAACTGCCTCGAGAAAATCATGGCCATAATTTCGTCAATAGGTGAGATCATGATAGAATATGGTAAAGATGATGCTCCAGTCGAAGCCAAAGAAGTCGATCGATTGATCGATGCACAGAGCGGTGAAGAGTTTGAAAAGAAATTAGAAGAATTTACCAACAGATTAAGCTCTCCCGCATTTGAGAAAGGTCTGGAAAACATGAATGATATGGATAGTTTACAGATCGCGGCGATCCTTACTGAAGAATGTTAAAAAGCGGCACAGCTTTTCAGTTATTCGTACTATTTGTATGTATGTAAAAAGGTAAATAAAGTTTGTTGTACTGTTGGCAACACTTCTAAATAGAGTTATGAGGATAAACTAATACCTTGAAATTGGACACTGAATTGAAATAATTTGTAGTGAAAAATTGTCAATACTTTTAGTGAAAAGTAATATTAAGCTCTCCAATTAATATGTAAATAGCTAAGATAGAATAGATAAGTAGCCTTTCATTTCCGATTATCTTTGGAAGACACTTTGCCCACAGAAATTTCATAAAACCATACAACGGAAACCGAAAGTTCCCAGGCATCTACATAAATTCGTAACTCATCTTTGTGGTATTCACTTAGTTTTTCCTATGTCGGATATAGACGTATGATGATGTTCCACAGCAATAAAGCGGAATTTTTGAGTCGATATATAACCATGAATGAGACGTGGGTCCCCAGCTTCATATCTGAGACAAAGGAATCAAAGAATCGTGTCCAAAGAAGGCGAAGACGGTTTCATTAGCAGGCAAGGCCATAGCGTCTATTTTTGGGATGCTCTATTGAAAGCAAGCGCAGCACCCGTCTTGTGCACAGCTTTCTCTTCAATATATACCACTTTTTGAAATGCCTATTCATTCAGCTGGCTCACGAACCTTCAGCCGACGATCATCCAATACCATTTTGTGGATTTTCTTTGCCGTGTCTAGCCTGGACACCTCAACTGTTCAGCCAAAAGTCCATGTCATTCTATTATCATCATTATATTATCATTATTATATTATCATTCTATTGTCATCATGTCCAAATCTGGAAATCAGACTTAATGCCATAGAGAGTATTGAACCTAAAGCAAGCTTTTTGTTGGATTCCACGAAATATAAAAGAGATCTCAAAAATACAGTAAAAAATATGCAGCAAGAAGAAATAT